>KZ807262.1:56954-89149 GCA_000696205.2 Oncopeltus fasciatus | reverse complement strand
TATATATATATATAAAACATAATATAACTGTGGTGAATAGAGTTTTGTCGTGAGCAGTCCAGATCCTTGTTTTTATACACTTTCACAATTAGGTAAATAATCTAAAGGGTTATTATTATTTCTACCACGAATGAATATAGAACTCTCATACCTTCTATTCTCCGTCTTCATTGGTTTGGGAGATGGTTTGCAGAAACCAATGAAGACGGAGAATAGAAGGTATGAGACTTTCACAATTCATCTCACAAGATGTTGCATTTTCATATGAGTACTCCGAGAAGAGTGGGACAATATGTCGAAGCTGACCCCCGCCCCCACTCCTTTTCGTTCAATCATTCACTTACTATAAGCGTCCTCTTATACCGTAAGTACATATGCATCCCTCGTGTGTGTGTAGGTGAGCGAGTACAACCGCTGGGAGGAGTGGGCCGACGGACACTGCAGGCTCGTCTACCCGCCCCACTCGGAGGAGGCCAAGCGCCACGCCTCGGGCTGGGCCATGAGGAACACCAACAACCACAACGTACACATCCTGAAGAAGTCCTGCCTGGGAGTGCTGGTCTGCAGCAGGAGGTGTGTCCTGCCCAATGGGGATTCCGTCCACCTCAGACCTGCCATATGCGACAAGGCTCGGAAGAAACAGCAAGGTAATAAACTGTCTTCTAAGGATAAGAGCAAGCATTCATTGTATTTTTTAATATCTTTACTAATGGTGAAAGTATTAGTAAAAACATACAATACAATAATATTGAGCAATATTTATTATCTTTAAGATATTGACATTATGTTTAGAAAAAAAATAAGAAAAATACATTCTTAGATGATTTTAGTTGGGGTTCGGTCAAGGTAGATCCAAAAAACACAAATTTAAAAAAATGTATTTTTTAATAAAGGATTATCTGCCAAAGTTTCCGCTTACATTGTAAGCCATCTTCAGGGCTATCATGAAGATGAGAGATGACGTCCTGTCCTTAAGTTCACATTTCCATGACTAAAGTGACTACCTTGACCGAACCCCAACTAAAATCATCTAAGAATAAGAAAAATATAGTTCATCTGTTTTCATTTAAATAATAAAATAAGCCTGATGAAGAAAAACACTGGACTAAGTTTATCAAATATTTTACTTTTAGCAGATTTCCCATTTCAACCTATTAACATTTAACCTATTAAAATTTTTACAAATACTAAAATAAACCTTGATATTTGATAAGAGTTTGTTAATGACTGAAACATTAAGGGAGGGGAGTTTACAGGAAGATCAAAATTGATAAAACTAATATCTTCTCACAATTGTGTAATGTGTAAAAAGCTATTTTCTAACATTTATGCTCTGTAACATTTTTTATGCAAAACACGCTGTCTAAAGATTTAATAATTAACAAAGAAGGTTGAGTGCTTCTCTAACTCATCCCTCATGAAAAATCCTCAGCTAGTTTTCCTGGTTTTAGCTAAACGCTCATTGCTTTCTCAAGCTTGTAAGAACAATTAGGACATTTATTCCTATTTACGTCCACGTATAACATGGAAAATCTGCTTAGTTTACGCAGCTCTTGTGTGACGGACTATCATTTATATTGTACAAGATTTTTTTAAAAATATTATTTGAAAGATCGATGGCTCCATTGGTTTTTATCTCTCAGGCCGAAGAAAACTGGGTCTGACCTAAAACGAATATAAATTGGAAATCGAGTTAACGTTATATTTCGTTAAAAAATCAGGATGACAATTAAACACTTTTTTACTTGTAAAATACATGAATAATTTTTCTGCGTAAAATTCCTTAATGGTCTCAGTTTTATCAATTCTGTATTGATAATTATTTCTGTACAAAATTTACTATAAACAGATTGTGAATAATATTTTTTTTTTTTCGGATTTGGTGATAAATCGAAGAATTTTATGAGAAAAACAAAACTCAAAAATAAAATCTTTCATGAATATGTAAGAGGTAAATTATAACAGTTTCAAGTGTAAAGCACCCTTCTCAACGAAATCCGCTATAAAAAAAAAAAATGTTTTTAAATATTTTTCTGAGCGATGTCTAGCAGTTTTTTCAAACTGACATTTTTCACCCTAATACTGAACTTCTATTGTTATTAAATTATTTTCATTCAATAATAATTTATAAGTCAAATAATGCATGAAGTATTAGAGTAAAGCAATTGCAAATATTATACAAATTAATTATTATTTTTTGCTAATAATTGTGTGAATTAATTATTTATTTGTTTGAATTCTTGTGACTCCGTACATTGACCAGAACTGTGTCTATATGATCAGGTAAACCGTGCCCGAACAGACTGTGCAACGGCCGGTTGGAAATCCTCCCCTGCAGAGGCCACTGCGGCTACCCTGTGACGCATTTCTGGAGGCACACGGAACACGCCATATTTTTCCAGGTGTGTATTATTGAAATTGACAATGGTTTCGTTTGCCCAACTTGTTTGGGAGTGTATTCCAAGTTGTACGTTAATTACTTGTTTTGGTGGTAAATTTGTTGACCGTCAAGTTTTAATGAAGAGAGGATTATCAGGAATTCGTTCATGGTAGTTGAAGAATTAAAAAAATAATTTGTAGAAAAAAAAAAGGTTTATATTTCGACCAATGTTTCGGCCTGAATTTCAGGCCTTCACCAGGGCTGTATATAAAAAAGAAACACACAAAAATAATATAGAGACATGTCGATGTTGTCATAATCTAACAAAGAATATATAAATGATACTATGAAATCGACTATATAAAATGAAAGAAAACTGGATAATGAACATATCGGAGAGAAAAAAATTATTATTTATAATATTCTGAGTGTGATGGGGAGATATTTTTATTTTCTCTTCAATACGTTCACTATCCAGTTTTCATGCATTTCACATAGTTAATTTTATATTTTCATTTATAAATTCTTAGTTAGATTATGAAATATAGATAGATATGTTTCTACCAGGTATGCAAGTTTAAAATGTCGTTTTAATTCCAATAGAAGGAATCTTAGCCTATTGAAGGATTTGCTTATCTCTAAACGCTATTTTGTTTGTTAGTCATTTGTTTACAAAAGTCAGTTGTTTTTAAGTCGTTTACGTGGACGTATCATACCTTTCTTTGGTGTTAAAAATGTCTAATTTTAAGCCAAATAAAGAGCATTTGCGGCATGTCATGATTTTCTTATTTAATCAAAAGAAAAAGGCATCTGAATGTCATCGAATTTTTGTTGAGACTTATGGCGATCTTGCTCCAACCGTCAAGACATGTGAACGTTGGTTTTAACGTTTCAAACGTGGTGATTTTGATGTTACTGATCAAAAACGAGAAAATCGACCAAATCGACTACGAGCTTCTCAAGCCCGGCGAAACAGTCAATACCGAGCGCTACCGACAACAAATGATCAATTTGAGTCACGCATTGATCGAAAAACGCCCAGAATGGGCTCACAGGCACGCCAAAGTCATTCTTCAGCATGATAACGCTCCTGCACATTCAGCCAGATTGACTAAGAAAACGATTTCTTCGCTTGGTTGGGAACTCCTACCTCACCCGCCGTATTCACCTGACCTGGCGCCTTCTGATTATCACCTCTTCTCATCGATGGGACACTCATTGGCGGAGCAACACTTCAACAATTTCGAAAACGTACGAAAATGGCTCGATGAATGGATTTCAAATAAAGATGAAGCATTCTTTTGGAATGGTATCCATATATTGCCCGAGAGATGGACAAAATGTGTAGAAAGCGAGGGCCAGTACTTTGAATAAAATATATTATACTTTTTTTTTTTTAAATTACTGTGTATATATTTTAAGAAATAAACGACATTTTAAACTTGCATACCTGGTATATTATTTTTGTATGATTATTTTTCATATTCAGCCCTGATGAAGGCCTGAAATTCAAATCGAAACGTTGTCTAAAGTAAAAACTTTTATATATGGAATGAATAGTTGACCGTCAATTACTATGAAGAGAGGATTGTCGAGAATTCGGTCATGGTAGTTGAATAATTAAAAACTAATATGTAACCAAAATAGTTTTAATTTTAGTTAATGTTTTGGCCTGAATTTCAGGACTTCATCAGGACTGAATATGAAAGTGAAACATACAAAATAATATAGAAACATGTCTATAAATGATAATCAAACAAAGAAAAATTAATGAAAATATAAAACTGTGTGTAACGATTATATAAATTGAATACTCAACATATTGGAAATAAATATGTATTAATAAAACTCATAAGTGTACATACCAAGTATGGTGACTGATCTGTATTTAAAAATTTGTATTTGACCGTTGTGGAAAGGAACGGGAAATGGAAGTAGGAGTGGGGAACGGATTAGACGGTTTAAATGGCTTGAGGTACGGGACATATCGCTGTAGAAAAGTGGGAGGGGAAAAAAGCTATGGGGTGGTCTTATTATGATTTTTTTTTTTTTTTTAAGATGTTAAAAATTTAACTGTATGTGGAAGAAATATAGTTTTTGTCTGCCTTGCCATTAGTGGGGTTATGTTCTAAATTTATGTGAATAGACTCGGCTAAAAGTTGTTTCTCAAGGTTTGGTTCAGTCGTAAGAAGTGTGACTTATCAAAGTCGAAAGTGTATTTGTCAGTAGTAGAGTGTTTTGAAAGGGCTGTGGTGGTTGTATTATTTTTAATGTCATGTTTATGGTTACTGATTCGTCTTTTTATGGGGTTCTTTGTTTTTCCATTATATGCTGTCGTATAATTTTGATTGGCGCAGGGGATTTTGTAAATGACGTTACATCTGTCAGTATCGGGGATGGGGCTTTCAGTTTAATGTATAAATTTTTGGTTATATATTAGTTTTTAAAGTTCAACTACCATAACCGAATTCCCGACAATCCTCTCTTCATAAAAACTTTTATGCTTTTAAATAATGATTTTAGTTGTGGTATTTAATCTCACATTAAATTTTACACAAGAAATGCTAGGGAGTTAGAATAAACTTCTAACTTCCTTGCATTTCTTGTATAAAAACTTTTATGGTTACAAATTAGTTTTTAATTCTTCGATTACCAAAACCTATTATCCATGTGCTGCTACTGCCCAGGGACAATTACCAAGAATCAAATTTATTGTGATTCAAGTACTAACAAGTTATTATGATTTCAATGACATGTAATATGTCAAAAATATATTATATATTATAGAAGATATTTTTTGCAATTAAGTTTAAGAAATTATAGGCATAATATATTATTAACGTAACTTGGTAGTTTCTACTGAGAGTTTTAGAAATTTTTGTGATTTACCCAAAAGGAAATCATTGTGTTTGCTTTCGGCGCAACTATTGAAAAGTGTGACAAATGTGTGCGCACGCTCTCTCTCTCACACACACGCTTTTTTATTCATTTATTACAATCCATTGAATTTTCGCAAGAGCTAACTATAAATTCCATCTGGGCAGGCTAAAGGGGTGCACGACCACCAGAGACCCGAGGCCAAGTCCACGTCCGAGGCGAGGAGAAGTCTCGGAGCGGGAAGGAGGGTCCGAGGACTGGCTGTTATCCTAGCGAAGGAGGCTGAGCTCCACTCCAAGGTAAGTGTCCAAAGGACTATATTTATGGGTTAATCCATAATACAAATAATTATAACATTTTAAAAGCCAGTTTAAATTTATCATAAACGAAATCTTCAATTTTTACAATAATACCATCCTAATCCACAAGCACGAACCTTGTCATCCAACTCCAACCCCTACAACCCTCCCCGTTGACTCAAACGACGATGGTCCCGTGACCTCCTGAGAACATAATTTGTATTTAAGTTGAGATTGGTTTCATTGGTCATCTTCTATCTTCATGCGATTGTCATTGGATGTTATTTTTATTTTGTTCTTTGTTTTTCATTGTAATCAATTTACTAAACGTTTTTATTTTAATACAATGTAATAGATAAGGACTATAATAAAATCAATGACTAGGGGAATATTTTATATTGCCTACAAAAATAAAATAAATAATAATAACGTACTTCAGACATCATTGTAGGACTACTAAAATTGTTTAAAATGTTTTTAAAAATATCAAAACTCTTTCTGGAAACGTTTTGAAGAAGAATTAGTTACGAAGGGCAGTGAATAAGTTTTATTTTCGTTCACACTGAATAATCCGCCACCGTAGGAGCCGTTTGACCTAAGCATATTTCTCATTAAAGTTGGACATATGTAGATAAAGGGGTAAATGATGAAAAATTAATTTACAAGCCGAACAAAATAATAACTGTCCGGAAAGGAAGTTTCCCTTAAGAAAGTAGTAAAAACATTATAAAAACAAGAAAATTAGATTCCACACGTATCATACTCATATAATTTTTCGTAACTCAAATAACAACGAGGACATCACGATTATATAAATTATAAATTTTGGTCTCCTGCTAAACTAACTCTTTCTCTCATCCTATTAAAATAAAAAATAATTCCTTTAAGGGTGCAATAAATAACCTAAATGCCGAACTCAGTTTCTGTATTTTGAAAATAAAAGGGGCCGCCCAATACTAGAGAAATTATACTTTTTTTTGTTGTTGTTTTTAATGTCATAGAATATAACACAATAAAACTGCATTTTAAACCTACTTTTTTTTTAACATTCATTTCGTAACGCTAATAATAACAAAGATAATTTTAAGAATTTAAATTTTGGTTTTATATATATATATATATAAAATACATAAAATACACACAAATAATGTTTTAGACGGACCAATATAGGATCGGTATAGACCTAATGAAAATTTTCAAAACCCGCGTTATGCCTGCCAACGTTCATAGCTTGATTTCACAACGGGGTGCTAATATTAACTTTAGTAACTCACTATGGCAGTTGTAACGTTACAGAAAATAGTAATAAAACTTTACCGGTTTAAAGAACTTCTATTTGTAGTTTATAATAAGTATTTTTTTAAATAGTGCCTTTTTATCGATTCTATTACCTCTGATAGAGGACATAATTATCGGATCCGCGAGGTTTATTCCTGCAAAATAATGAAATAAATGAAATTTCTAAGCTACTTCTCTAGAGAATGGCTAATGCATACAATTCTTGAACTTTGACTATAGTGAAATTCTACCGATTTTTTTTTTTTTTTTTTTTTTTTTTTTTTTTTTTTTTTGGTAGATGTGAAACCAATTGACAAGCACGAAAATTTTACCATACGGGAATGGTCCGTAAATCATTAAGAAGAGGCATTCAGCTATCCAGATGAATGAAATCCTATCTCTGAGCTGCAAGCCATTCACCAATGCCTTAGCGATCAAGACGAACGATAATACCTCTGATGATTTAACGTCACAAAACGCACGCCCCGCAAAACGAGAACCCAACATCTCTCCGAATGATGCATTCTCTTTAAACTCACTAATCTTGGCACCTCGTCAATCCTATTGTATTTCATTATTTCTAAGAGAGAGAGAGAGAGAGAGAGAGTTTGCTTGATGATCTTTCGACCGGGGCGGTGGGTGGGTGGGGGCCCAAGCACGAATATAGGTTCCGGTCTTGCGGAAAGAATTCGAAATGTAAAAACAAAGAGAGGCAGAAGGAACAGAGATAAACCGCAGTTAAATGAGAGGTTGTCAGATCCTGTGGGAAGATTAAGATCCGACCACCGTTCAGAGAGCTCCAGCCACTCCATCAGACAATAGCATACCATCAACTATTAATTACTGGTTTTTTTTTTTTTTTTTTTTTTTTTTTTTTTTTTTTATTATTTCTTCACGCAGGCAATGTATCAGCAGTCATCGATCCCATAATCAACGCTGTAAATGAGTGATTTCGGATAGAAGTTGATGGGAAAAAAATGTAGGAGGCTTGTATTACAATCTGTCCAAGTATACTCTAGGTCTGTGATTCCTATTCAACTTAAGAAACATGTTATTTGTAAAATAAATTAATAATAACTAGAAAAGAAAATTGAATGGAATGCACTTTAGCTACTAACTACTTAAATTAGAGAGGAATTATTTCTCTATCCCCCCCAATTAATGTATTACAATTTTTTTTAAATTAAATACGACATGTTTTTGGTACCGTAGCAAAGTTTCAACTTATAGCATGCAAATAAATTTTTCTCACTTTGAACAATAAATATTTATTAAATGATGACAGTATTATTAAATAGGATGCCATCCTCAGAACGATTATCAGTTACATCAGATCTGTATATCAGATAAAGACTCTTTGTCTTCCTCTGATGTAAATTATGACTGCTCTCATGATGAGCATCTGGGAAGATATGACTGGTGAGGCATAACCAGCGTCTAATAATGTAGTTAAATAGTTTACAATTTTAGTGATATACTAATCTACAAATTCATCAAAATTCTTTCAGTAGTTTTTATATTATAGATAAAAATCAGAGATTTTAATTAATCTTTTTTTTAGTCACTTGAAGAGCTGTATTTTGTAACTTATTACAGTAATATTTTTTTTTAAATTATCTGTGAAAGTTGAAAGATTATTCATCTTTCAACTTGCACAGATAATTCATTTTGTTTTTTTTTAGTCTTGACCCATTAGATAATTTTTAGTGCAACAATAAATATTGTTTATTTTACGTGGGATTAAAGACCACAAAATAAACAATATTTATAAAACTTGACCCATTAAGTTCACCTGATCACCCTATTGAATACCATTGGTGCAGCCTTGCATTGTGTTTTGGAGCTATTAATACAGAACTGAAAATCTCTAAAAAGCGTGAAATGAAAAATAAAAAAAATTAAAAACGTATCTATGAATTAACTCTTTCCTTATTAGTTGTATAAAAATGAAGTAACACATTACTTGTCAATTAAGACTATTCTTAAAAAAAAAAAAAAGTTCTCCACCATTGTATTCAGGAACACCATCTTAAATTTTGTTCATGCTATTATAAAATTATTATATTCTTTTATTTACTTTTTAAGCATAATATATTTCTTTAGTGTTAATCGATTAAAAATAAATTTTTATTTCAGTATTTGCTCTTAAGAGTTTTAAAAACCATGTTTTTAGCAATTTTTTTAAATTGCAAAAGGCCAAATGTTCTCCACATAAACTACGAATTAATTTAAAAATTATATTTCAATCTAGGCTATTTTCCAGAAATATGTAACATGAAAATGACCTAAGACAAAGTATTGTTTTAAGGATACATTTTATTTACCTTTTTTATTTCAACTGCATTAAAATAAATTAGACAATTTTTAATCAAATCACATTTTCTTAATAGGTATATATAAGTGTGTACTACTGTACACAAAGAATATGGAGACATTAAAACATTATTTACTCTATTAAATAATAACTCCTGGGTTCAAGTCCCGGCTGAAATAGTAAGATTTTTTTGTGGCTTCCTTTGCATTTCTTGCATATTATATACTTTAGTAAACATTTCATAAAATTTTAATGATCCAAATTACTCCCAGCATCACTACATATTAGCGTGAAAAAATAATTACTTATTATTATTGTTATAGTTCTTAGAGCATGAAGCCCTTAAGGATGATTAAATTATACTTCTTAAAGTATTATTTATTATTTATCGATAATAAATAACTTTTTATGAAATCTTTGAACCTTCTCATCCATAGACTTCAAAGATTTTGCGTCTGGATCATTATTTTATTCAATCACTAATTTTTTATAATTTTAAAATATATAAAAATTAGAAATCTTATTATGTAATTTTATAATGAGATTTTTTCTCAGCTATAATGTGAGATAGCTAAAAAAAAATTCAAATTAAACAAAATCAATGAAAGTCAATGAAATAGAAACAAAATCTAATTGGATAGGAATTAAATAGCCTTATAAATCGTGAAAAATAATTATGAGCTATTTCCTTAGCAATTTGAGTACATGATAAAAAGATGAGGGATAGTTTCCGATTGAATATCTTAATATTTTCTACAAAGTTTTCATTTGCATCCATTATATAAGTCTATAAATTTGTTAGTCTCATGCTTTACAAATAGTTTATTGTAAATATTATTCTTCATTTTGGATTTTTGTCAACTTATTAGCCTGCTGATCAAATATGTGTTAATAATTCTTACTTTTTTAATAATTCTATAGTTTTCATTAGTCATTTTATTTTTGTTATTTAACAGATGATTGCTCCCCAAGAATCTAAGAGACCATCATGTGAATTGGAAGGATCGAACTTTCCAACAATGGCACCGCCATCCTTCCAAATAAACAAGGGTAAGTTATAGAATTTACATTCATTTTAAGTTATCTGATATTTTATCCATTTATGTATTATTTTCTGTAGTTATATTTTAATAATAATAAGCTTTGAAATCCAACTTTTATAATAAAATATTCCCATTCCCTTCCAAGTGTCAATGTTTCTCTATGAGAATTCATTGAGCTTCTCTTTCATTTCATATCTCTTATCACTATTATTTGATGACTATTGTTTTAACAGGGGTTCCAATAGGATACTTAACAGAAAAAAGATACTGTGATTTCTCTTCTACTCCTCACATAAAGTACTTTTTATTGGTATTAGTGAAAAACATTTCAAGTAATAGTAGTATGGGCTTTGTTATTGAAGTAAACCATTAAGGTAAAAAAAAAAGTCATTGCAGTCATTTTCAGGAATATATTATGACAAACTAAACTTTCTCCGAGCTATGTGTATGTGGGGATAAGGCAATCCCATGGCAATTTCTTCATATCCTCAAGGCTAAATTAATTATAAAATTTGGCTTTAGTTAGTAAAGAATAATTTAAGAACAACTAGGAATAATTCATAAATTAATTCTGCCTAACTTAAAAACTGAAAATAGAAAACTACTCATAGCACTATTTCAAAAACTAATCTGGGGAAAAAATATATAATTTTAGTGTCATTTGTAATAAAAGATAACCCATAGAAAATGTTTTTTTGGAATTTTATGAAAGAAACATTTTAAGTTTGAAGCACTAGGGAATAAAAATTAAAAAAAAAAACTTAATATTTCATGATAATTTAAGGGTTTTTATAGTTTCTATTTTTTTTTTTTTTTTGCTGTAGATTTTATTTATTGAAAAGCTAGATCTTAAAAATCAATTAAAAGCTTTTTTTCCATTATTTATAGGTAGCTATGGTTGTAGTTGTGGCCCTTTTGAATGTTCCTGTCATCATTCAAATAACAACAACTCACTGACTGGCTACCCAACAACTGGAGCAACGGATGACTGGTATCAGACTGCCCTGCCAACAGTCCCCCAGCACCACTTACCTCATCATCAGCAACAGGATCAGGTGGGAGGGGATGAGGTCCACCACCAGCAGCAGCAGAGCTACCACCACCTCCCTGAGCCCCATATTCCTCCACCCTATGAGATACCACCTCTTGCTGGAGAACTCTTCGGACTTGAGGAACAGTTCGATCCTCCAACTCTCCTTGACCTAGGCTCAGGTAAGGAACCATAAGGGTCCATAAACTCTATTGGATTCTATTTTAAAAATAGATAGTGACAAGTAAAAATACCCTTTGTACTATGGTAAATGTTGCACTTTTCTAACTTTGAGGAAGAAGGATTAAAAATTATCAGAGGAAGATATTGTAATGTTCTAACTAGATATAAATGTTCTCGCTTATTGGTAGAGAATACTTAAGTGATATGTTGATGTTTGTTGTATTTCTGCCAAAATTGAAATAATTAGAACACCAAAATAAATAGGGTATTATAACATTACTGACTACCAATGTTTATAGAGCACCAGCTTAGCTGAGTGGATCTTTTTGGGACTCCCAAGCCTTTGTGCAGAAGGTTTTAGTCCTACCAAGAGCAGGTATCGGGAAATGAAAGCTGAGTGTAGGATGGCTGCCTATAGCTCCTCCCCCTCTTCATAACCCTAAATGGTTGCATGGGAGGTCAAATAAAAAAATGTTGATTTTTTTAATAATATAAGCTATCATCAGGACCAAAACAAACACCTTAAACAAAAATTATTATTATACTATACATCATGAAACATCATATCTGTGAGCATCAACAATCAAATCTAACTGCACTTCTCAGGAAATTAAGTAGTATTTGAGTTTTTAAGTTATGTTCTAGGTAGTTGAAACTCAAGGTACATAGAGTATGTATTAAAAATATATTCCTATAAAGAAGTAGTTGTAGAGAGAATAATGATGAGAAGTGCACTAAAATGGCGCTGCAACATGGTAGGACTAAATATATTAAGCATTATGCCCAATTTATTTTCATTTAGGTCAAAACCTAATACCAACAATACAAGTCCAATACAGGTTATCTTTTATATTGGTTTTAAAATAATATAATGAAGAATGTGGAACCAGGAAATATTTTTAATGGACAATATTTAAAAAAAAAAAAAATAAATAAATAGTAATAAAGTAAATAAATTTATGTTGAAAATAAATACAAATTTTAATTCACTAAATATCTGTTTAAAAAACTGATTTATTTTCCATCCAGGAACAATACAGAGCTTAAAGGAAGAGTGGCCTTCTCAGGATCAAATTGGAGTTTCTCCTTGGTACCCTCAGGACCCATTTTCTGAGAATTTGTTTACTGGTGGTGAATCATCACAAGAGTCATCATCAAATGACTTCCACCAATTTCCTGCCCACTACAACCAACAGTACTACCAATCCAATATACTTAATATAAACATTGAGTTCAACTGTAAATAATAATTTTCAACAATTATTGTATTGTATAAAGTGTAAATATTATCAAATAAAATTTTTAATTTTAAAATTCCTTAATTGAAATAAATGGAAATTTTAAAAATGTGTATAAAAATTATTATTCCTCAGACATACAATCTTTTGATGAATTTAAGAATGACATATCAATAAATTTCAATAGATCATATAGGAATAATAAATACTTGGAAAAGCTTTTAATATAATTTTACTTTCCTTCTTTTCAGACAGAAGAAATCAGAAAAAAGTTAATAGTAAGACCATGTGAGAATGGTCGGGGTTTCGGCCAGGAAGAAAAAATATACACCAAAATTTGGAGTAATATTTTTATTTATGCCAACGTTTCGGCTTACCTAGTAAGCCATCATCAGGGCAATGGTGTTGAGTGGAGAAATCTCCCCAGGGTGGTTGTTCACATTGTAAACTGCAGAAAACAACTGAAGTTGTTTTCTGCAGTTTACAATGTGAACAACCACCCTGGGGAGATTTCTCCACTCAACACCATTGCCCTGATGATGGCTTACTAGGTAAGCCGAAACGTTGGCATAAATAAAAATATTACTCCAAATTTTGGTGTATATTTTTTCTTCCTGGCCGAAACCCCGACCATTCTCACATGATATTCGAGACGGCCAACTAACCATCAACCATTAATAGTAAGACCTTGAAAATCCAATGCAATTATTTATTTTGGAGTGCATCATGAGAATTTGAGGAGTTCTTGGAATGTAAGGTTGTGTTCTGCAAGGAATTAACTACCAAAGTTAATTAGCAAGAAATTGGTCATGATTTTATTTTAATCAATTTCAAATTCGTTTGAAATGTTTCATTGACCAGTCTTATTAATGTAAGTATATATATAACTATCCCTGATCTGCTCAAATGAAAACAAGTAGAGAGGGGTGAAGAGCAGGTTGAATAGAAGTGACACAGAATGCGGCAAGTAGTTTGTTACTTATATGTGTTATATGAAAGCAATGCATAGTATATGATATTGATTTTCTCCAAGGCAATAATTTTGCTTTTAACCCTCTATATATTAATGGAATTCCTGAAAGGAAAAAAAAACAACCATTTGAATGTTCACATTAGTCGCACGATGAAACTAGTCCTTGGCATCTCACTGGGCAGTGTAAGTACTGAAGTATTGGGTTTCAGAAAGCTATGTGGACAGAATTTAGTGCGCCGTTACATCACTTTGGATGATACTTGGGTCAATCACCATGATTCTGAATCAAAAGAAGAGGCTAAAGAACCTGGTTCTTTGGCTCCAAAACGAGCAACCTGGTTCGTGTCCCGAAATTGATCAAGAAGGTGTTGGCTTCAGTATTTTTGGATGCCAAAGGAATTTTGTTTGTGGTAAAACAATAAATTCTGAATATTATTGTAACCTTTTAGACCAGCTGAAGGAAAAAATCATTCGGTTTGCAGAAGAAATCAATTTTTTTTTTTTTATCGGGACAATGCATCATTGTGTCACAAGAGCATTTTGACCATGACTGAAATCCATGAATTAAAGTTAAAATATTTTAATTTGTTGAAATTTGAATCCACCATATTCACCAGATTTGGCCCCTGGTGACTTCCATCTGTTTCCAGACCTAAAAAGGTTCATGCATGAAAAGCATTTTTATCAAATGATGAGGTCATAACAGCTGTGGAAACGTATTTTGCAGCCCTTTCTCATTCTTACTTCAGGGATGGAATTCATAAATTGGAATCTCGTAGGAGACTACTGAATAATAAAAGTGTATTTCAAATGATAAAATTGTGTTTTTCTTATCGAATAAGCAAAAATTATAGAACAACTGAACCAATGGTAAACAACTGAACAATATACACACACACTATTATATTATACCTTTATATAAATATAATGCTGTTAAATAGTTATTTGTCAAATAATTTTCCTTTTGTTATATAGATGTTTATAAAATTTTAATATTCTGTAAATCTTCTTCATTATAAAGATTTCTAGCATGTCGATGAACCCTCCATAATAATTAAATTACTCTTTTGTATTAAAATTAAAATTTTTTCATACTTACAAGTAAATTTTAAAATGTAAAATTATGATATATGATATGGATCATATCTGACCATGCTCACGATCAATCTGCTTGCAACCTTCATAGGCTGTTATGTGTCACAATGTGAACAAAGACATCGTTCTACTCCAAATTGAAGACAATAAAGCTGTATACTTTAGGGGTGCCAGGGTAGCTCAAGGTATCCGTTCGGGTCCCGCAATCGGGTACAAATCCCGTCCAGGGTAAGCTTTTATCTATAAATAAAAGCTTTTACTGTGCCATGAATGTTTAGAATGGGTTAGCAACCAGTAAATAGCCCCTCTCTCCATGACCCTAAGAGGTTGAAAGGGAAGCTAAAACACACATACAAAACTGTGAATTTAGGGCAGTGCTCAATAAATTCAAATTGAATAATGCATTAAATAGTATCTTCAGTCGTAAAACTGAAACCATCAGGAACAGTGAATGTCTATAAATAAATAAAATATGAAATGTATAATTATTATCATTTTGGTACTGTAACTTTAAATCAGTTCTGTCTCGAGTTTCACTCAAAATATAGTTAATTTTTAGAAAAGTCACAGTACTGTAAGAGTAAATATTAAAATAAACAAAGTTCTCTCATGAAGTAAACTTGTAGTTTTCATAAAGAAAGTTCTTCCATCATCAATACTTGCATTTTAATATAATTATTCATTAATTTATCACTAAAGTTACAATATATCAAATAGATAAAAATTAAAATGTAAATCATATTAATGTTTGGAACATGATATTACCATTTATCTCCAAATAAAATTTTCTGATTTACTCTTTATTTAAATCATAATTATATGTGTTACACTGGAAGAATGTAATGAAGAGAGAGTTGTTTGGTTGGAGCTGGGCTCAGAAAGGAGTGGGGGATTCTTGGAATGCTTGGAACAATATTTATCATCTAAGCATATTTTACATAATAGTCATGAAAAATTTAAGGATGTAAATGGAAATGGAAATGTCTTAAATATAAGGATTTTATAGTACAAGACTATTATATATATATATANCAGTTTATTTTCCACACACACTCTCTCTCTCTCTCTCTATATATATATATATATACACACAAACACACACTAGCGCCCACAATTTTAAAAATAAAGAAATCTAATACTGGCCGTCGATAGTAGTAGCTTTCCCGGGCCAGTACTGAAGCGTCTTCGAATTTGATGTGGTGGCTGGTGTTGGCAAAGTGTTCTGCTAGAGCTGACCTCTCCGTGCGTCCGTGTTTGATGTCTGTGATGTGTTCTTTGAGGCGTGTGTCTATCGTCCTTCCGGTTTCGCCGATGTAAGAAGTTCCGCAGGAGCAGGGAATCTTGTAAATTCCTGGAGTCCGAAGTCCAAGCTTATCCTTAGGTTTCGGAAGGATGTCTGTTATTTTTCTGTCCGTGCTGAACGTTGCTCTTATCTTGTGATTTTTGAGTATTCGGGCGATCTTCTCTGTTGTCCCTTTGACGTAGGGGAAGGTCACTTGTCCTCGGAATTCTTCGGCTTCCCGCTCTTCCTTGTTGCGCTGCCCATTTCTCCTCTTCTGGATCTTGTCTACAGTGTTGCGGTCGTAGCCATTCTTCATGAAGGCGGTCTTCAAGTGTCATCTTTCTTTCGGCAGTTGGGCTGGTTCTGAGAGTATCTACGCTCTGTTGAGTAGAGTGTTGATGACTCTTTCCTTTTGAGCTGGGTGGTGGTGTGAAGTGGCATGTAGGTATCTGTCGGTGTGGGTGGGTTTCCTGTAGATTGAGTGGCTCAAGAGGTGATTCTTCTTTGTTATGAGTACGTCCAGGAACGGTAGTCTTCCTTCTTCTTAGAGTTCCATGGTGAACTGGATGTTCTTGTGCATGTTGTTCAAGTGTTGAAGGAACCCTTCCAGTGAGTCTCGGCCGTGTCTCCAGAAGACAAACGTATCGTCGACGTACCGGTACCAGCAGACCGGCGCTTGTGGTGCAGAGTCGAGAGCTCTCCGTTCGAAGTCTTCCATGTACAGGTTGGCTGCGAGTGGACTTAGTGGTGATCCCATGGCTGCTCCTTCAAGCTGTGAGTAGTACTTACCGTTGTAGAGGAAGTAGGTCGATTGGAGACTTAACTTGGCCAGACTAAATTCTTCTTCCGTGAGGGGACCTTGGTGAAGAGGGACTTCATGTCGAAGCTAACAAGGATGTCATGTGCTTCGATTCTGATGTCTTGAAGAATGCTGAGAATGCTCTATTCAGCCCTGAAGAAGCCATCACATGATGTGCGAAAGCTCGGCAACTATCAACAGCTTGACACGGTCCAACCCGGAAGAAGAAACTGTAAATACAGTTTTAAATTTCTTTTAGATTTAAATATGTCATTACGATCTAAAAAACTGTTATCTCTCCTACCTGGGGCAGACTATGGGGCCGTTTATCCGGTAAGCCGTCTCTGGAGATTGTATTTATCCTCCGAGCTGATAGCTGACTTGGAACTGGGCTGTACTCCGTAAGATGTTATACAGCGATGACCGCTGAAGAAAAACAATTGGAAATTCACGTACTTGAACACTGTCTCCACTTCCTCAAATATGTAAAATTTCAATAAAAACTGAGTACTTTTTCACTTATAAAAAGAGGAATCTTCAGGAGCACGATATTAACACTGCCGCGGACAGAGCGGGAATCAGTCCAAATATTGTATTAGATTTCTTTATTTTTAAAATTGTGGGCGCTAGTGTGTGTGTGTGTATATATATATATATATATACGANCGGTTTTTATCAATAACACAAACTCACATATTAAATTACCGCCAGAAAATGAGGCTATATATATATATATATATATATATAATAGTCTTGTACTATAAAATCCTTATATTTAAGACATTTCCATTTACATTTACATCCTTAAATTTCTCATGACTATTATGTAAAATATGCTTAGATGATAAATATTGTTCCAAGCATTCCAAGAATCCCCCACTCCTTTCTGAGTCCAGCTCCAACCAAACAACTCTCTCTTCATTACATTCTTCCAGTGTAACACATATAATTATGATTTAAATAAAGAGTAAATCAGAAAATTTTATTTGGAGATAAATGGTAATATCATGTTCCAAACATTAATATGATTTACATTTTAATTTTTATCTATTTGATATATTGTAACTTTAGTGATAAATTAATGAATAATTATATTAAAATGCAAGTATTGATGATGGAAGAACTTTCTTTATGAAAACTACAAGTTTACTCCATGAGAGAACTTTGTTTATTTTAATATTTACACTTACAGTACTGTGACTTTTCTAAAAATTAACTATATTTTGAGTGAAACTCGAGACAGAACTGTTTTAAAGTTACAGTACCAAAATGATAATAATTATACATTTCATATTTTATTTATTTTTAGACATTCACTGTTCCTGATGGACCACCGCCTATACCTATTCGTGTCTGGATTGGAACAATTCAAACTCTTCCGAGAAAAGCTCAATCAAGAGGTGGGAAGTGATGAATAACACCTTATAAATAGGATGGACTCCACGAAAGTAGTCAACTATGACCCAAATTCTTATGGAAAAATAATTCGATATCTCGATCGAGTTAAGGCCCAGTACCATACCTACCAAATTAAAGAGAACAGAGCTCTGCGTGTGGTTGTAAGGAACCTGCACCGCAAAACACCCACCACTGATATCAAACAAGAGCTCGAAGAATCTGGGTTTAAGGTCCGCCAAGTCGTTAATGTTTACGCAGATGATTAGGTGGACTTTAGACCACACCACTCTTTTACGTCGACCTGGATCGTGATGACAAGACGGAAATGATTTACGACGTCAAATTTATCCTAGATTGCTGAGTTGTGATAGAAAAACCCTATCAGAAACGAGACTTAGCGCAATGTTTCAGGTGCCAAGCTTATGAGCATACAAAGGCCTTCTGCTCACACCGACATCGCTGCCTTAAATGCGGGCGACCCCATCCAACCACCGAATGCACTAAACCTCCTGACGTACCTGCTACTTGTTCACTCTGCCAGCAAGCTCATCCAGCAAATAACAAAGGCTGCCTCAATTAACAGAAGCTCAAAGCCATGAAGTACCCTGAAGAAGTGGAACAAATACCTTGCCCTCAAGTAAAGGCACCAACTAGAATGGTTATTCTAGGTATATCTTATGCGTCTTTCGCCGGTCAATGCAAAACTGACCTATCAGCCCCAAGAGCTTCTATCCAGCCTGTTCCAGCCGCCTCTCTCAGCTTCAACTCCCAGAGTTTCCTGTCACAACCCCAGCAACAACCAGCTGTCAACCCACTTCCTATACAACACCACCTACCACAGAGAGTTAACAACCCACCAGTCACAGCCATCCCACCTCACTTGGCAACCTCCTCTCCTTCCGTTGACATTGTATCCTCCCTTAACACATTCCTAAATGAATTTAGATCCCTTATTACACCTCTTATCTCTCTCCTCGAAACCTTCGTCAAAGCATTTATTTAAAAAAAATGACCCCCCCCCCCCTACCGATCCTTTCTCTATCCTCTGGAACGTTAACGGTGTTCGAAATCACATAAACGAACTAACAAACTTATTACACACGAAGAACATCGACATTGCCCTTATCACAGAGACTCGACTAACTGATCGGAACCGACTTTACATAACAGGCTACATGACTTATAGGACAGATCACCCTGACGGCAGAGCACACGGTGGAGCTGCGGTCCTAGTTAAAAACACCCTCTCCTACTTCGAACTCTCTCCCCACTCTTCTGACTTCCTTCAAGATGCCACAATATCCCTGAAAACTTCTTTCTTTAACCTCTCTATTTCAGAGGTATATTGCCCACCCAACAAACCAGCCTCTGCTCGTCAGTACTCGGATTCCTTCTCTAGCCTTGGCCCACACTTTCTTGCAGGAGGCGACTATAACTCTAAGCACTTGTTATGGGGCTCTAGGACGACCAACTCTCGTGGTCGATCCTTACATAATGCCTTATCCTCCCTTAACCTTTCCTACATTAGTCAACCTTCTCCTATATACTGGCCAACTGATCCCAACAAAATCCCAGACATCTTAGGACTTCATGTCCACCGTGGATTAAATTCCTTCCATTCTTCAGTCACATCTCTGAATGACTTTTCCTCAGACCAGAGTCCTATTCTCGCTAAATTATCCTTGTCACATTTACCCCAAGAATCTCCTTCATCTTTTATTCGGGGCCCCATCGATTGGGACCTCTTCCGCAATCTCCTTTCTGACTCTTTAGACCTCAACGTTCCTCTAAAAACATCCTTAGACCTAGATAATGCTACTTATCACTTTACAACCCTTATCCAGAAATGTGCTTGGGACGCTTCTTCCCCAACACCAAGCCGCTCACCCACTAGACTTCCTCTCCCATCTCATCCAGTCCAAGCGCCAGGCGAGAGTCACATGGCAGAGATCCCGTCATCTAGACGACCGTCAATTCTACAACCACCTTTGTCGGTTGGTGAAGCGTGAGTTCAATTCTCACCGGTCAGAATCCTATAATAGCTATCTATCTCCTCTTACAACTAAAGATAATTCTCTTTGGGAGGCCACCCAAAAATCTTTAAGTTCCAGCCTGTTTCCCCACCCTCTTCGTCTTGATGATGGAACTTGGGCTCGTGCCGACGACGAAAAAGCAGAGGTACTGGCCAAACATTTATCCCTCATCCTGATCCTAACGATCATTCCAAACCTACTGAAACAGAAATATTTCTGAATGCTCCGAAATAAAATACCTCATTTCCAAATTACCCAGGCCGTGATCTTATTACCACTTGTATCTTATAACTCCCTAAAAAGCAATCCTCTTTATAACCTACCTTTAAAATAGCACCATATACTTCCCTCTTCTCTGGAAACTCTCCATCATCCTCTTGATAATGTAAACCACCAAATCTTCCTTCCTCTTACCGTTCCATCAGCCTCCTCCACATAATGTCCAAAATGTTGGAAAGATCCTCTTGCTGAGAATTATACCCATCCTCGACTTCATGAACCTTGTTCCTAATCACCAATTTGGTTTTAGAAATAAGCACTCCACAATTCAACAAGGTCTCCGAGATAAAGATCGCATCTCCCACGCACTCGAGTGTAAGGAATACTGCTTCTTTCTCTGCATTCCTTGACGTGACTCAAGCCTTCGATAGGGTTTGGCAAAGGGGCTTGCTCTTTGTACTCAAGTCTATCCTTCCACAACCTTACTATCTAATTATCATGTCTTATCTTTCCGATAGATACTTTCAAGTTCGCCTTGGTCTGGAGTATTCTGACCACTAACCCTTTGAAGCGGGAGTTCCACAAGGTAGTGTCCTTGGTCCTGTTCTTTATACTCTTTTCACTGCAGACATCCAAGCACATCCTGACACACTCCTCGCGTCTTATGCAGATGACACAGCCATACTCTCCTGCAACCCGGATCCTTACACTGCCTCAAATAACCTTCAACCCTCCCTTAACTCCATTTTCCAGTAATCAAAACGCTGGCGAATACTCCTAAATAAAAATAAATCAGTCAAAGTTACCTTCAAACTTCGCAGAGGTCAATGTTCTCCAGTCCTCCTTAATTCCTCTTCCCTGCCTTCTGACAGTCCGCTACCTTGCGTTCTACCTAGACAGTAAACTAACCTGGATGTATTACTTAGAACTAAACAGACGCTTTGGACAGCTCTTCAGATTGCTGAAACACAGGTCCATATTAACAATAGAAAACAAAATAACTCTTTACAAAACATTAATTACCTATCTGGACATATGGTATTGAATTGTGGGGCACAGCGAAGCCATCAAAAATTAGATGTATCCAGGGGTTCCAGTCCAAAGTCCTTCTCACAATCCTCTTTACGTATCCAATAAAACCATCCAATCTGACCTGCAAGTTCCTTTTGTTTCCGAGATATCCCCTCTAGTTTTTATAAGTTCCACACAAACCTCCAAGGACATCCAAATTCTCTAGTCTTCTCCCTGGCATACCGACCACCCTCCCCGATGCCTTAAGAGGAGGTGGCCAAGGGACCTACTCCAGCCATTTTAGTTACAATACCAAGGGAGTGAATGCACTGGCATTTTTCTCCCCCTCTCACTCCATCCTAGACTCTCTGCCTAGTCTCCTTCTTATCCTAGGATAAGGAGAAGATGGGTGCCAGATAGTCTATCGTGGGTTAACCTGGGCTCCACTCTGAGGACGGGTTACGTCCTGGGATAGACGACCAAGGACAACAATGTACCCCATCAAAAATTATAGTGTATGAAATATGTACAGAATAATTTTAATTAATAAAGAGTTATATATAAAATATTTGGACTTCCTTTCAAAAATGGTTGATGGGTTAAAGAACCCCCATGAATTAAAGAATGCCTGAAATTGATTTAGAAATCTATAAAATAAAAGGTGAAAACTTTACTTTTGTGTTGGTTTACTGAAATTTTCAAAATTATAAAATCTGCTTATTAAAGGCAATTTAAGAATGCCACAATATATTTTAAAAAGTCAATGATGGATTGGAGTATTGATTACACCAACTACCAAAATATTGAATATGATCAGGCGAAGATATATTACTGTGAGAATCCCTTATTGCATCCACCAGTAAGAAGTGAATATGTCCAGGTAAATATGTCCTTATTTTAGTCAAGGAATTCATTAAAGACTCCCCAGACTACACTGCAAAGATTCAAGTCACACCATCAATAAATAACAGCCTGTTCAGTAGCATCCAGTAGGTGTTTAGAGTAGAGTGGCTACTCTAGGGGTGTATAGCCCCTCCCTCCATGACCCTAAATGATTAATCAATGCCTTTGTTATTGTTACTGAAACATGATAAATAAATTTACTAGAAAATTTATAGACCAAAACAAGTATGAAAACATCTATATTCCATAATTTCTTATGAAGAAATTTATATTTTATAATTTTTAATAAAGAAAAATAAATGGAAAAAATTGAAGGAAATAAGGTACTTCCAAGGATTGAGAGGGCTCCTTATAATCAAAATATAGAAAACAAATTTGCTATTTAAGCTATCCATAACAAACCGTTGAATGAATTCATTTTTGGCTGTAATCAAACAAAAGAGAGAAAGTCCAAATTGAATAATTGTTAATACTGTTAGACACGAGGGAAGTAGGTTGCATGAGGACCAGACCATACCACTAATACCACTGCTTCACTAAGCAGACTCACTTGGAAACCATATAGACCCTTCTAAAATTGCTCGCCACATCCAGGAAGCAGTTGTCAGCAGCCCCCTCTGTGAGTGATAAGTTAGTCTCTGTCTGTGGCAGTTTCCGTAGCAGATCTCATGCCGGATCGGTCGTAGTCTTTGTAGTGAAATGTTAAGTGATAAGTGACATAAGTTATCTTCAGACATTTCAGTAAATAAGCATATTTAATTTATTTGGACATAATAATTACTTTATTAGCTCAAAGTAATTTATAATTTTCTATTTTTATTTATTTATTGTTAATTAGTAAGGGCAGTAAGTTAGTTTGTAATAGCGGAGGTAATTATTAGTAATAATTAATTAACTTTATTTTATCCAATTGTTTTTAATTATTAGTGACCCATAGCTCATAACAATACCTTTACCTTTGCTAGTGTTATCAGAAAAAGTTAAGTAACATAAGAAGGTGGAACATTAATTATTCTACCATTTATGTTCATAATATTTTTTACAAAAAGAAAAACAAACATTTAAAATAATATATTTACATACGAAACTATGAAAGTTGGACACTACCTTCACTTGAGTTTAGAGCCATTCTTTGTGACTTCTACCTATGACCATCTTTATTAAAACCCAGGAAATTTTAGTTTAAGCTTCTGTGAGATAGATTTTTAAAAATACAACTAATATACAAAATGCAAATTTTATTCAGATCCATACCCCATTACTTGAAGAAGCTATTAAAATTTTAATCATTAAGCAGATAATAATACATATAAGAGTGTAAACTGATTGGGTATTTTATTCGTTGCTTATTGAATACCTATTAATAGCAGCCTTGGCACAATATATGGTTGAATAGAAAATAAAGGGCAACAGAATAAAGCACAAAGTAGTAATAATAAAAAAAATGTATTCACAAAAAGTTTATACATCCTGCAAATAACTATTCTTTCTACCTGCTTACTATCTTTGACTGGTTATCTAGATCACAACATTAATATTTTAATGAGATATCAAAGAAAATTCTAATACAAAATTAACAGTAATAAGCAATACAAAAATTTTTCATTTTTTTATAATGTGATATATACAAAGATATATAGGTAGATATCAAGAGAGATAGAAGTTTGCACAAACAGTTTAGTGCTAACTTCTGAAATGTTAAAAAAGCGTGTCATCTTATTTAAATTTGAGCTTTTGATTAATATTAAATTATGGCTAAAATGCAACAAAAATATTTACTAAACTAGTTTAATATTTTGATTTTCAACTGCTGAAATTACAATCATTTAAAGGACAAATAATCTAAAATAAACATTTTTTTACACCTCTATTAAAACAGAAAAATTAATAAATTGAATACTATTGCAGGACATAAACTTATTTAAAACACACACACACACACACACACACACACACATATATATATATNTATATATATATATATATTGAGAGCTGTTTTCCTACAATTATAATGTTAAGTACTAAATTCCAATACTTGTTATATGGAAATTCCAACATTGGCATGTGAAAATTTACAAAATAATTATTGACCTATTAAACAAAAACTAATCCCAGAAAGGCATTTTTTTTAAATATTAAATTAATGCATATAAAACAATAACTAAAACTATATACAATTAACTTACTGCACTCAGATAAATAAAGTGAAATCAATGCATCAACAAAATCTGAGTGTATATGATTAATACATACTGAATCACAATTTAGACAATGACTGGTTCCTGCTTTTAGGAATACAAATTATAAAATTTATAACAGCAAGCGCATAATAACAAAATGTATCACAGGAAAAAAAATTGGTACTATAGCAATTAACAGTAATCTCACACAAATGTCACAACATTCAACCTCAAAAAAATACTAAAAAAAAATTGTAAATACAATTTAATGAGACATCCCCAAAAAGGAACTACTGCTACCTTTGTTTGTGCAGTAATTAACAGTTTATGGTATATTCTGACAAGGAATATATCGGTTATTTTAAGAACTATTAATAATTCAAACTACAGATGATAATTATAAAGCGTTGGGAGAGATAAAGTCACTCTTGGTCTGAAGAAGACACAAATGACAACAAAATATTACTGAATAATTCCTCTTCTGTACTCTGAGAGAAGTTATATTTTTATTATTTATTTTTTTTTTGTGTGTATGGGGGGAGAAGACACCAATTTTAAACTTAATTTTAATTTTATTAGCTTAACAGCTTTTGGCACTGAAAATCCCAGGATCAGTAGATACCCTGGCCTAATGAGGTGTGCAGCACGGGAGAGCACATGTGACACACATTACACACAGTAAATGTATTAATTTATTTGCAATTTTAGTCTTTTATATCAACAAATATAATTAATATTATTTATCCCTATTTTATTTTTATGTAATTTTAATTTTACTATTTAAATGATAAATATTTTTCATTATCATGGTATATTTAATTTGGACTGAGATAGTTGATCTATAATCTAGGTAGTGAAATCTTTGAAATAAAGTAGTTGAAGTTGACAAGATTAGGATCAGGTTCTAGGGCGTTAAACAGCTCGGTTATTACACCCTGACTGTTGAATTAAAATTATCAACATCACTATATTTAATGATTAGACCACCTCTAAAAAGGACCAGAAATAAAATAAAATTTTATTTTAGTTAAAGTTTATTGGAGGAGCATAGTATTATGTGGAAGAGTTAAAAAAATTTTTTTTTCTTTCTGATAGACCTTTATTTAATTTATTATAATATAAGTTTAAATCTTGTTAATTTGAGGAAAATTAAATCTTGTTAATTTAAAAAATCCCTCTTTCTTTATCGACCACTACTTAACTAAACACCAATCCAAGTCAGGCAAATTAAGTTTCAAACTATTATAAATAAAGAAGTAGATTAGTTAAGTTAAAATCTACTATAAATTAAAGAATGTTTCCTACTTTATTTTTTTTCTGGATTGGGGAGTTGTAAGAGGGGAAGGCATGTGCGTGGAGCAGTAGAGTGCTACTGAACAATAAAAAACAAATGAATTACTAGATACCCTTAAATAATTGTATACATTGAATGAAGAAGAAAAATTTAGATGTAGACAATTAAAATCAGAAATATAGCTCCAGAATAAGACAAAAATTAATTAACATTAGGATGTAGTCTATGGTAGCAGTTGTTTTGATATAGTTTGTAAAATTTTTTTTCAATAACTACTGACTTAAAAATAAAAGTTTCTCTGAATGTAAAAATTTCTTTGGGGAAATTGGTCCTTGTAGGTGCTTGAACAAAAAGCTAGGATCAAAATATTTTAAAGATTTGTAGGATAGATGTCCCTGATTTTTCTACTAGAAAGGAATGAAGGATGGCATGGTTTAACCTAAATGTCAATATGCACTAACAATTTTTTTTTTTTTTTTTTTTTTTAGAAGTCCGGAAGAAAAATTTTCCTAATAGTTTGAAGCTTGCCATAAATGTTCTCCAACAAGCCTTTTAACATCTCCAAGTGAAAAAATTCTGAGGAAAATCAAAGAAAAAAAGTTTTTAAGAAATGAAAATAGATATCTAACTCGTTTATTAAAAACTGGCTAAACAGCTAACCAAATTTTGAAATACATACATAACAGGGTTATATAATAATATAAACAGTGCAGTCAGAATGAAAAAAAAACAAAAACTAATAGTTTTAATTGGACTATTTTTATGATTTAAAGTGCAATTAAGCAAGTACATGGTGGATATTCAAAATATGCAGGAAAAATATTTCCTAAGCAGAGAATTTCTTCCTGTCATGAAAACAGGCTTTGACAATTTGACTTATTATTACTTTTAATTGGTTAGTAAAAATTAATAAGATAATTAAAAATCAGTACAAAAAAATTGCACCAAATGATTCTGTTTTTTTGGGAGGGGGGGAGGGGGGGGGGGAGTGTGAAGAACAAATACACATGATAATTTTATTTTTCTAAAATTTTTAATAGTTTGATTAAAGCTCACTATATCTTTGCCCATAATTTATTCATGCTTATTCCAAACTAGGAAATTGTTTATTAACATTCAGTACCTTATTTCCAAAAGAGAATTATATGTACAAATGTGTATGCCGAGTTTTTATGCACATGTGTTTTATACATACCCATACACACAAGATAAACCCACACAAAAACAATTTTTAGAAGAAACATGTGTAAAAATGATAAAAATATAAATAATGAACAAGGTCTTCATTTTGCAAAAAGTAAAATATTGAAACAATAAAAAGGGTACAAATAAAATCTATTTTGTAAATATTCACACACTTTGAAAACTAGCTTCTTCAAGTGGTTTCAGTAACAATTTAGTCCTTTATTTCATGGGTTTTACATTCTTGGAAGCACAAATGTAAATACAAAACAAAACTACAAGTAATGTTTTTGAACAACTAATCTACTTCAATGAGTAGAAGGTAAGAAATAAAATGTCTCTTAACTTGGCCAAATTAAAATACGAATAAACACTTTTTGACTTAACAAGGCAAGTCACTTCCAGTTAAAAATTAGTTGGGTCAAAGTGATTACTATTTCCATTTGAGTTTAATAATAAACGAAGTAAGTAAATTATTTCCACTGTGTTAGTGAGGAGCGTTTCCTTTTATACTGATAAGCCATTAAATCCTTTCAATCAAAGCTATTGCTGTCATAGTTATGGCTCATCTTAAATAAAAATGAACTAGAGTAATTTGGCCACAAATACCAATTATTATTAGCAACCATTTAATCAATACAAATTATTATAATTTTCTACAAAAAACACAAATATTTTGTCTATGAATACTTTCTTGCTATTAATGTTTGAAACATAAAAGTTTATTCATCATATATATTAGTTGTTAAAAGATAACTACTGAGATAATCAACCATAAAATAGATTTAAAAAAAACAAAAGATGATTGTAACTAGCTTCATAAATGTACTTTTTAAGACCGAAATGCTAAAAATGTTTACTGAATAATAAGCAAGTATTTTTTTTTTTTCATTTCATAGAATTATTTTCTTTATTCACTAAATGAGATAAAACATTCATACAGAAATTGGTAAGGTATAATTACATTTCACCTAATTTATAGTACTAAGAGGACTAAGGATAATTAATTTTTTTAAATACTAAAAAAGAGCTGAAATAATTTGATAAAATTCGTTGGAGAAAAATTTTTTTTTTGTATTACGTTTCTTAAATTTGATATTATTTAACATAATGTGATAACATCACCACACAGAACTAATCATAAATGTATACATGTATTCAATGCAAGAAGAAATGAGAGATAAAAATGAGAAAGATGAGATAAAACACAAACTAAAATTTTATTAAAAACAAAATCAATCAAAACCTTTCAGAATTTTCAATAGAAACCATCCCTCTCCTAGGACAGGAAACAAATATAATTAATTACCTTTTAAAATTTATCAATGTTGGGTCAGTGGCTTCTTATCTAGTCCTTTTTGGATTGTAAATACAACAAAAAATATTTACAAACGAAAGATGTAGTAGGCAAATACAAATCCTTAGCCCTATACAAAATGACAAGTGGACATAAATATCAATTCACCGGTGAAGAGAAATTATGTTAATATATAATACAAAGCATTTCAGGTACAATGTATGTCAGAACATAAAACATTCATTCCTTTGTCACAAAATCATTCAAACTATTATTTAAAAAAAAAATTATATTTATATACAAAACTCAGCAGTTAGAATATTTCTTAAAACGAGATTTAAAACTACTCAAAATTATCCTACTAGAATTAGAAAAATTTACAACATTAACATTATCTCTAGGAACTTAGAGTGGCAGCTAAACCTAACTGCAATAAGAAAAAAATATATACTTAGTAGTGACTAAAGACAAGATTTAAAAACTTATTTATTTAACCCTTTAATGATTAAAGGCACTTGAGGAATTTCTGTAGTGAAAAAAATTCACAAATTATCACGAATAATGAAGAAAATCATAAAATAATTTGTATTCTACTGAAACACTCTCACACAGATATTTAAATATAGCAATTTTATAAATGAGAATGTGTTTAAATAGAAACCACTTATATGTTACTTTATCAGTCAAAAACTAAAAGTATACATTTTTGTATAAATATATCTTATTAATAAAAATATTGCATAATATATAATGATTTATCACAAATGATTATTCAAAAAATATATATATATATATATACTTCTTTTAATAATTCTAATACAATGACAGTTAATATTTACAATATATAATTAATTGTAAATAGTTGTATCACTACTGTGTCAGATGTGTAATCATAAATTGTTAAAAAAAAAAACAAAAAAAAAAAAAAAAAAATGAGTCTAGCAAATAGCTGACAATGTTAGCTCCTTCGAGCATAAGAAAGATATATTCGTCTTACTCTGTGGTATAACTCGGAGTAAAGTGCGGGGACTAGGAGAGATTTTCTAGCTAGTCTTGGAAGTTCAATGGTTAGCANGTAATGGTAAATAATACAAATATATAAAATGAATAACAAACAAACAAAAATCACTATTTATGGGGAGTACAGACAGGATATCTGAAAGAAAAAATTAGCACATAATCCATACAAAGGCTTCTCTAATAAGCTTACAAAGAATAAATGAAAAAACAAACCATGAACTATTAAACAATTGATGTTTATCTATTACAATCAACAATTGATATAACTTATACATATAGATTTTAATTCCCGACTTGCATAAGCGTTTTTCATAATAAATACCTATTTTATTTTTTAATTGCCGAATAACTAGTTTGGCCTTAAACTCTGTCATACTTACAAATCACTGACATGAAAACTTTGAAACATGAAAACAATGTTTAGTGGGGGGGGGGGGGGCTTATTAATATTTAAACTTAACTTCTTTGTACAGGCCAAGGCTATAAAATCAGTTCTTGGTCTAACTAAGCAGTAAGAGTTATTATATAATATATAATATTATACAATATATAATAGAGAAGTATTATATATTAGACTGAGAATAAACATATTAGCATTCTGTTTAGCTTAGCTATTAAGAAAACAACTTTGTTGATGTGCAGGAAGAATCTGCTAAGATAAAAAAAAAATCTTCATAGATAATTCAAAAATGACCTTCACAGGTAATCAAATCAATTTAGTTTGGTTCTTTATGTGAAAAGATCCCTGTCGAATTAATGGTTTCATTGCCTATTTATAATTGTAGTTAAAGGTGTCTTTATAGACATAAGTATAACATAAATTTTGTAATCATAAAATAAATATTTTAACATTGTTAGGATGCAATGTTTTAAGTGAACAAACCAAAGATTTTGAAATATTCTATCTATTAATGACTATTGATTTGGGTTCAAATAAAGGGGATTGAAAAAACAATTCATCTGTAAATACAAAATAATTATGTTATAACTAGCAATGGCTTAGTAATGAATGAGCTCAAAATATACATTAAAATTTTGATGAAGGATTAATGAACTTAATGAAATAAAACTTATAATATTTAAGGTACATTCTCGAAGAAAGCACTTGAAATTTATTAATTTTATTAAAAAATGTTTAATAATAAAAAAGAAAAGGGGAAAAAAAATGTATTCCACGGAAAAGCGTTGAATAGCAATTAGCTATTTTAAAATCAAATAAGATAAATTTCACAACAAACCTATAAAACTAAAATTTTTGAATTTTTTTTTTAAAAAGAAGACAAAAAAAGAAAAAGAAAAAAAGAATTAGATTACTAATAAAGAAAAAACAAGTTAATGAGAGCAATTAGAGATATAGCTATGATACTGCAACAAGTAATGCAAATGTTTGGGGCAAAAGCAGTCTTATAAAATGCATTTACTTTTTATGTCACTCAGGTAGAACATTGACCAATTCAAATTAAATACTTTTTTTTTTTTTTTTTTTTGTGGAAGACCAGACAATAAGAAATTTTCATAATAAAATCTGATATTTCAAAACTTATTTACAATATTTTACAATTATTTTATCTAAAAAAAAAAAGAAGAAAAGTAGAGAAAACATTTTTTTTTTTTAAACCATTATAAATTAAAATTATCATATAACATCTAGCTCTTAGTAATAACTAGTTATGTTCTAATTTTAATGAATATGTGGGTCCAGCCCTTTATACTTATAAGATGATGCTGCTGGTTGAAGCTTTTGTTGATTGATGCTCCTTTCAAAATTATGTGCTCTGAACTCCAGTTGAGACAGTATAAGGTACATGAGGTTTCAATGACAGAGGTCTTACTTTAACACGATAGAAACGAGACCCAACTGGAACGTTGTAACTGTTCTCAGGCTGATATAAGAGAGAGAAACAATAAGATACTTGAGAAAATGTGTTAAAATTGTTATAATAAAAGTGAGATAACAATTTTTTGAATTGAAAATGAAGTATAACAATGAATATGACAAAATCTGAGGAAAAAAAAAAAAGAAAAAAAAAAAAAGAAAAAAAAAAAAAAAAAAAAAAAAAAAAATGCTGAAGCACCTCATGCTGCGCAGTGATCTCTAGTGACACTTCTCATTGAGAGGATGTAAGAGACCACCCTATTCTAAGTACACATGGTCCTGATCAGTCTCCAATTTTTGTCCAGAAAGACTGCCCAGAGTGGGAATGGAACTCACAACACAGGGTAGAGTGTTTACTATTCTATACCAAACAAAATATATTCTTAGTCATAGATACTAGACCACCATGGGGTGTTAATATGAGCCACCGACATGGTGGTTAAGGTACTGTGCTTCTGTTTGTAATGACCTAGAGGTATCCTGGTGTGTTCCTAGGGAACACCCAGTCCTAATTGGGAATCATTTATTATCATTGTATGGGGAAAAAAAGTCAGGCAGCCAGAATGGTGTACTAGCCATATGCCATCTCTAGTGTGCCATGGGTTAAAAATAAATAAACCTAAAAATGTATTTCCTCTCTCGGCCTAATGCCCATGGTTTATATAAGTCACATATTGTGAAACCCTTACGTAGACTATTATTTTCCCTTAGTATATTACTATTCATGCTGAGACTGTAACATTGTAATAAGCATTCCCAGAATCCCCCACTCTCTACAGTTCCCAGCTCCAGCCTAACACACCTCTCCTCCTTGCAGTTCTCCTGAGTAGCTCGTCCTAGTCACTTCTCCCAGGGTTCGCCCATCCGATGCAGTTGTACCTTTTGTATTAGCTTAAGAGTTAGCAAGTAGTTACGATTGTACCTATTATTTCGGATGTAAAATAAAACATATCTTTTTAAAAACTCAACCGAGTCGAAAAGATATATAACT
>KZ807262.1:43815-56702 GCA_000696205.2 Oncopeltus fasciatus | reverse complement strand
TCTTCATGATAGCCCTGAAGATGGCTTACAATGTAAGCCGAAACGTCGGCAGATAATACTTTATTAAAAAATACATTTTTTAAATTTGTGTTTTTTGGATCTACCTTGACTGAACCACAACTAAAATCATCTAAGAATTTTAGGGGTAATTTCTGCCAAAGGAAAATTTAATATTCCTGCAGGTTAAATAATAATTAAACTATAATAAATAATAATGGATAATAAAAATATATAGTCATCAATGCTCTGGCCTAAAGTAACAAATGTAATTAAACTCATATTGTGGATCTATAAATAAATTTTTTAGAGACTGAATAGCTCTGCAGCTGTTATAGCTAGTTAGTTCCTTTGTTTTTAATTTTAATTAGAATGGAAACTTAAAAAGGATTCAGGAAACACACTTATGACAAAATAAAAAGAAAAAAAAATCTAATGACATAGTATCTTACAGAGCAATTATAAATACTTCATTTTCCAGAAGTAGGTAATATAGTCAATAGTTTCCACAAATGAAAATTTATTTTTTAATATTGATTTATTAATAATAGAAGTCCATTAAAATTTTAATTTAGTCAAATTTCAAATGTTTGGTATAACTATTTAAGAATAATATTTAGAATAAAAAATATCAATTGTAAATAAGTATAATTTATAGAATATTATCCAGTACAGCTGGATAATAGAGTATAAATCGTGATATGGGATTTTGAACCTCTCTTCTATAGAAAAACAAATGAAAAAATTTTATTAGTTGAAATAGAAACAACCATTTTTAAACTTTTATAAAAAGTCAGTCACACAGGAACTACGTAATGTAAACAAAGCAAATTCCTTGGTTTGGTAGTTAATGAATACTTGTATTTGAACTTTTCATGCCATGGAATCTTCCACAGTTATAGAATATACCTTTTAACATTAAGTATATCAGAATTTACTTTCATTGCACTGAACTAAATATTAAGCCTTCAACAGCAAAAATACTTTTTTAATTTCTTGACATTTCAGGTAATCCCCCCTCCTACTTGTGCAATTTTTCTAGATAAACAACTCAGCTTTTCATTTTGCATTGATAGTAACATGGAAAATTTAATTAAGAAAAAAAAATCAGCTGATAAATTTATGGTATGGCTTATAAATCCTAAAATAAGTCATTATCAAAAAATAAACTTATGTTGTGTACCATTACTCTGAACTGAAATTATTTATACTACACTATGCTCGCTACATAAAAAAAAAAAAAGTTTTCATGTCTTTTGACATTACAGGCAATCAATCCCTCTCCCATTGGTCTGATTTTTGTCAATAAGCATTTCGTTTGTCATTTAACAGCTATATGCGCCAAATTTGGCCAAGAGAAAGAAAACCTGAGTGCTGTCACACAAGTATAAATATATATACAACAATATATATATAATACATAAACATTTAAGGAAAATTTTAACAAGAATATCGGGAGGTTATCTTCAGGGAAACCTTCTGGAAAACCCTCCGTTCTATTATTTATTCATTAAGAAATAAGAGTCAATATATACATATATATAATATGTAACTTATTCAATTGAGAACGTTAAAGGAATAAATGGAAAAACAGATTTTTATATATTTCAACAACACTTGAACAATTTATTGTACATTTTTCTTAAACTTGTTCCATATGTTTTTTCATACACAACACACTGTAAACCTTAAACTTTTACCTCCCATATCTATCGATATAGGAATATCGACATACTCGCAACAAAATGTTAAGGTGCACTATTTAGCGATTCCATTATTGTCATAAACTTTAATCAACACCCAATAGGCGNTAGGTACTTACAATTTAGTTTCAGCCAGGCAGCTCGGTCCTCGCTCTCACCTGCAGTCCTTCCTCCAAAGCGGCCCTGAAATTAAAGGCTTCCAACTCGGCCGAGCGAAAAAACCAAAAATTCAGAGCACTTACCTTCTGGGAATGCGTGGCAGTCGTGAGTGCACGAGGAGTAGTGGACTGTATTTTAACGGGGAGGCTCATACGGCAGCACGAATTAATAATACTTTTAGGAAGCGAAATGGAGGCGGCGGATATGTTAGACACTTCGTCTAGCTACTCCTATGGGATCTGGAAGCAGAGTGTCTCCTATGAGATCTGGAAGCAGATTGTCTCCTATGAGATCTAGAAGCAGAGTGTCTCCTATGAGATCTGGAAGCAGAGTGAGAGAAATGTGAGGTAGAGGAAAACTGCTTTACGCGATAGGGAGTCCAGGCGAGTCAGCCCCTGTGACGAGATTAGGGCGCTCTGGCTTATAAAAGAGGATTAGGGCGCGGACATCTACAAAAGATCAGAACTCACTAGTTACTGTCACTCAAAACTGCAACGTCACCAGCACTGCAAGGGCTACTATAAAGAGAAAGCTTTTCTTAGAAAATAAGATTTCCTCTTAAAAGTGAATTATAAGTTATTCAAGCTATACCATATATGTGTGCGTTTATATATATATATATATACATTTTAAATATCACTAGCCTCCAAACAGAGGAATTCAAAATAATACACCAATCAACATACTTGCATTTATTTATGGCAAAGTCCCTTTAATTTCTTAAGTATATTTTATTTAAATAATTTGGTTAGTGTTTTGTTCAGTACTTAATATATGTTTGTTCTACAGAATACTTATATTGAACTTATTAGCCACTGCCTGAGAAAGGAACACTCTCCTAACTTTCTATATTTCCTTTTCTAAATTACTTTAAAAAAAAAAAAAAAAAATGAACATGGCATGCAGAAAATTTCTGTCTGATACATCCAATCTGTTGGTTCTCCTAGCTTTACAGGAATGACACTTTTTTTGTATACTTCTCTAAGTATGAAAGCCAGGCATGCCCCAAAAAAATATTTCAGAATGAGCAGGTGGAGATTACAGACAAAGAAATATTTACTAAATTACAGATCAACAGTTAATAGACTTTTGAGGACACAAATAAGCTTAAATGACTAGTTCCTTAGGAGGACTGAAACTCTTTCTATTTTAATTATAACATTTAGTTGCTTTTCAATAATTGTTTTACTTTATACTAGGAGAGCAGGGTTTATTCAATCTCAGTTACTAATTCAACAAACTGGTAGGTCTTTCTCTTTTAAAAGGTTTGCAAAACAGATTGATATTTTTTTTTTAAATTAAAAAGTATCTCTCTTAATTAATAATAAGATTTAAGATGAAATTTCTTTTTCTTCTAGAGGCAAAAAAAAAAAAAACGCTGAGCTTAGGCATGCCAGTTATGAAAAAAATGCTCAAACCTAATTTTAGCTTATGATGGATCCATATAGCTGGTGTTATTCAATTCATTTTCAATTAAGATCAATAAAATAAATATCTCTACTGATACACATACTAAAATTATGAAATAATAAATTGGAAAATATGCCTGCAGTATTTCTAATAGAAATTGCTTCAGAGTAATATGCACTAGGGAAATATGAGTAGTTATAAGTGGCTCATGCCTAAGATAATTTATGATTATATGTAATAATTTTAAGATAATGCATGACAGGAGAACATCATACATTTAAAAATTTGGCTTAATAGCAGGAAAAGTGGTCAAAATTTGTTAATTTGGTTTGATAAACCCTGCCAAGTTGGTGTTTTTCAAGTAATGAAGTTATGTAAATTTCAATGTGATTGAACAATCCCCGTCAAGGATTTTTTTTTTGACAATGAAGATTAAATTTACATAAAAAATTAATTAATTAATTCCCCATTAATTAATTTTATTCTATTCACTCGCATTAATTGTTTAAAATTGATGCGGGGTAATAAACCACAACAAAATTAATATTTATAAACTATAAATTATACTTCAGTTTTCTGTACATATTTATTCATTTGATGACTCCCTCCTGTGTGCAGTGCCCTTTCTCTGATATCCAAACTACTAGTATGTCATTGTGATTGTGGAAGGCATTTGGCTAGGCAAGAATACTATCCATCAAGAGTTAGAANTATAATCTATATTATTTTATTTAAAAAAAAATCATAATTATTTGTAAATGGCCAATTAAGAGTTTTAGATAAATTTGAAGGTTTTCAAAAAATGCAAGTGAAAAATTGAAAGAAAAAGAGAAAACATTTGTTTTAAATAAAGTTACATGTATATCATTAATAATTAATACAATTCATTGGGCTTAAAATATCTGCCTTATATCTAAATTCAACACCAACCAAATCAATTTTCAAGCACTAAATAAATGCCAAATCAGACAAAAAGAAAAAAAAAAAAAAAAAAAAGTGAAAGCCACTCAAGGTTTAATACCAATAAAAATACTTACCATACACAATTTTGCCCTTATGGCTCCTCAGCTCGTCTGCAATACATATTAAATAACATCAAAAACCTGATAGCACTTGCAATTTTTTATAAAATCTGTGAAACCCTTTATTACCAAACTGAACGAAATAAATTATTTTAAAAATAACAATCATATTATTTAAGCACTATGAATTTTAAAACTACAATACTTAAAAAAACTACTTGTCTTAGTTCTTTATTTAGGATCATAATTATGATCACAGGGAATTTTTAAAAGATCAGATTTCTCCTTTACACTAACAGTGAAGTATGTTCTTTGGTAGCATTCTGTGGGAATTTACTTTGGTAAGTTTAGAGAAATAATAACTAAACTAATTATGTTGCTATTTTAGTAGTTTTAATAATTACTTGAAACAATTTAATTAAAACTTTACTTGACAGGTTACAATGCTAGGACTTTCAATTTATAATATAGTAAACAAAATTTCAATTGACATTTCTTAGGATTATGCTGGAATGTTCACAGAAAATAAACAGCCATTATGATTAATATATTATTTTTTTATACTCGCCTAATTGATATACTAACAATTTTCTTATGCTTATTAATAGAACCCACTACATATTCTGATTTCAACTATTAATGAACTCACTCACTCTTTTTTTTTTATTAAGCTAGCCTTAAATACAGGATATTGATAATAGAAAATAAGAACTGCATGCACTAAATGGCCAACTTTACCATATTATTTAAAGGGACCAATATTCATGGTTTTAAGTGTGGATAGGGAGGGGGGAGGGAGAAACCCGTTCAAACCTTTTTGAAGCAAGAAAGTTTATTTATTTGGTGAAGAGAGGATTGTCGGGAATTTGGTCTTTATAATTAAGCAATTAAAAACTAATTTGACTGTCAAGTATTATGAAGAGAGGATTGTCGGAAATCCGGTCAAGGTAGTTGAGCAATTAAAAACTAATTTGTAACCAAAATAGTTTTTATTTCAGCCGTTCTAGTTTAATAAAAACTATTTTGGTTACAAATTAGTTTTTAATTGCTCAACTACCTTGACCGGATTTCCGACAATCCTCTCTTCATAATACTTGACAGTCAACTCTTCATTCCACATTTATTTATTTTAGTTATAATCTTTCGGCTACAATAATAGTGCAACTAATATAAAGAGGCTGAACAAAGGATGCATTACAACCTGGTGGCAGATTCTTATACTATGACAGCAATACATTTTGCTGACATAGCCAAGCTTCTAATCATTTGAATTTGAATCATATTAAAAATTATTACTTTACAATGGCAAAAATAATGAGTATCGTTGATATTTTAACCTTATTTGCTACTTTATTATAATTTTAAATATTACCAAAAGACACTCCCTCTTTCTTAATTGGACCTTTGACAAGTGGCACAAAAAGCCTTTTTTACTTTGATAGATTTCTATCAATGTAAAATATGGTAGTATGAAAACTGAAAAAGCAATCAAAAAGAAAAATACCTCGTAATCCAAGAGCACAGAGAGAGTCTAGATGGAGAAAATAAGCATAAGAAGATGATTCTTGCAAAATTGTATAGGTGCCAAAATTTTCATCCCAAATAACAAGTACTATGTCACCCTCTGAACACCTGAAAAATAAAATTAAAGAAGTTATTAAATCCTGAAAGAGGTATCTCTCCCTCTTGTCAGAATGTTGGCCTATAATGCCCCCTATAAGCTGTGGGAAAAAAAGTTTTTTTGATATGCATGGACAAGTGATGAAGTAGTGTACCATTAAATAAGTAGAAAAAGGATTGAGCCCAGCCTTGGTAACTGTTTTATTCTTTATAAGACATTCTTCTCATAACATTAAAATTACATGACATTAATTATGAGTTGTCTGAGACATTCAGTTTAAATTATATGGAGAAAGGCATTTAATTTAAACTACAACTCAATAATAAACTGCACCTCAGGAATAAAATGTATGTATCCAAGCTAATCAATGTTTTGGAAATAGTGAGCATGAAGAAACGAATGAGCAATTAAGTACTACAAAATGAAGAAATGTTCAAAATAGATATACGATACCAACTTATAGTTTTCAAATTGTCCTTTTAGGTATAACAACTACCCATTAATCATAATACAAATGGCACACTAGGTTGTTTTAGACCGTTAGTACCTGCTTTAAAGACAGATGGGTTGCATAGACTATGAGCCATTGCAAATTCATGCTTAACTTCAGCCATCCTGGATAATGAAGATAAGTGCTTATTAAGGATGGATTGATGAATTAGATTGAAGCCCATCAAAAATAGTAGAACATAAAAAAAAAAAAAAAAAAAAATGCTGAAGCACCTCATGCTGCGCAGTGATCTCTAGTGACACTTCTCATTGAGAGGATGTAAGAGACCACCCTATTCTAAGTACACATGGTCCTGATCAGTCTCCAATTTTTGTCCAGAAAGACTGCCCAGAGTGGGAATGGAACTCACAACACAGGGTAGAGTGTTTACTATTCTATACCAAACAAAATATATTCTTAGTCATAGATACTAGACCACCATGGGGTGTTAATATGAGCCACCGACATGGTGGTTAAGGTACTGTGCTTCTGTTTGTAATGACCTAGAGGTATCCTGGTGTGTTCCTAGGGAACACCCAGTCCTAATTGGGAATCATTTATTATCATTGTATGGGGAAAAAAAGTCAGGCAGCCAGAATGGTGTACTAGCCATATGCCATCTCTAGTGTGCCATGGGTTAAAAATAAATAAACCTAAAAATGTATTTCCTCTCTCGGCCTAATGCCCATGGTTTATATAAGTCACATATTGTGAAACCCTTACGTAGACTATTATTTTCCCTTAGTATATTACTATTCATGCTGAGACTGTAACATTGTAATAAGCATTCCCAGAATCCCCCACTCTCTACAGTTCCCAGCTCCAGCCTAACACACCTCTCCTCCTTGCAGTTCTCCTGAGTAGCTCGCCCTAGTCACTTCTCCCAGGGTTCGCCCATCCGATGCAGTTGCACTTTTTGTATTAGCCTAAGAGTTAGCAAGTAGTTACGATTGTACCCATTATTTCGGATGTAAAATAAAATATATCTTTTTAAAAAACTCAACCGAGTCGAAAAGATATATAACTGGCGCAGTCGGACGGATTTATTCCAGATTTTTAGGAAGAATCCAAGAACCTATTGAAGAAAGAAAATCTTCACCTGCCATAAGAACTTCAGGAGTAGACACCGCATCGAGCATGTCAAGAGTCTTCACTACATTGGAAGTACTCTCCTTTCTGTAAGTCTTATGTTATATCAATTTAGTTTATATTAATTAACAATTAAAATATTGTTAATATTTAATTTTCACTTATTATATTAATTAACAATTAATACATTGTTAATATTGAATATCTTTATAAATAAAATAGTTTTTTTTCAAATAAATAATCTTTATTAAAATTAAATTTTATTAACTTCAAAAAGTTAATTATAATTTTAGAATTTATATTATCGTAAGAATTTTAATTTAATTTTAGTAATTTTAAATCTTAATTTTATTTTATTATATATAATTTTATCACTCATACAACATGACTAACCCACTGATCAGACCTCCCGTACTAGAACCAGTACAAAGACAAATTCCTAACCAAACACCCCCAAATTTCAAAAGAGAATATTTCGATATGATCCCAGAGTTCGACGGAACCCCAGGAAACTTACATAGATTCATTTCCATTTCTGAGAAATTGGTAAATAGATTCAAACGAGTATCTCATGAACTCGATCCTTGCAAAAATTAAAGGAAAAGCAGCAGAATCTATATCCACACATTTCCCTTGCAATTGGTTACAATTAAAAACCATACTTTTAAATTCCTATTGCGACAAAAGAGATTGCTATACACTACAGTTAGAAATCTGCGATTTAAGACAAGGCACTAACGAGTCCCACTTCCACTTTTATGAGCGAATTATTAAATTGCTCAACCTCCAACTAAGGAACATATCAAATCATGAGAGTAATTTCGCGGAACCCCTCATGAAATATTGTAGAAACATTGCCCTCCGAGTCTTACTCAAAGGTTTAAGAGAACCAGTAGGCTCCTTACTTAGAACAAGAAACCCCGACACACTAGACCTTGCCCTTTCAATGTTGACAAATGACTATCAGTTCAACAACACTAAGTCCTCACCAACATTCCCAACCAACCAAAAGAATAATCAAATTACACCCAAACGACCATTCACACAAAATCCCCAATTCCCTACACCTAACCGAAATGGTCAATTCACACCAAGAACCAACTTCTATACCCCACAACAAAATTACTTTACACCCAGGAGTCCAGGAAAACAACTCACTCAGAGCCCCCAAAATACTCAAACTACTCCACACAGACCTAGAGCTTTACCACCTATACCCATGTCAACTTCGTCTAGCGGACCAAAATTTTACTTCACCAGACGACTCAAAAACACGAACTTTAACAACATTAACACAGAAACAACAGGACAAGAAATAGATTCAGAAAACGATAATTTTTTAGAGGATACAAGCCTCAACCAGAACCAGTTTACCTAATGTATGTCATAAACGACGAAAACCAACTCCCATACATAATCTATCCCAATCTAAATTTAAAGATACTAATTGATTCCGGTAGCTCACGTTCTTTTGTTAAACCTGAAATAGCCAACAAATATTTTAATGATAAAATAATAAATGACCCTTTCGAAATTATTACTGCCCATGGTAGATCTAGAGAAAAATATAGTACCTTTATTAATTTTTCTAAACTATTCAAAATTGACAACCCTGAATTAAAATTTCATCTTTTTAATTTTCACAACTATTTTGATATACTTTTAGGTATAGACAATTTAAAATTAATTAAAAGTTCTTTAGATTTCACTAATAATAAACTTACAACCCCTACAAATTCAATTAACCTAAAATTTCATGACATTAATTCACATGAAAATAATTATAAAAACTATTATTAAAACCCTATGAAAACCAAAAATAAAACAAAAACCCCAAATTGTAATAATATTGACCAACAAAGTATTGACAAAACTTACATTATTAAACCTAGATCAATTCAAATAATCCAAGCCCCTGTAAAAAATTTAAAAAATGGCAACGCCATATTCCCTTACCAAAAAATAAACAATTTAGAAATTCCAGAATCCCTAGTGAAAGTAAAAAATAATAAAACTTTAATAACAGTGTTAAATTCAAGCGAATCCAGTTCAAATTTAAATTTTAAAAATCCTATTGTAGTTGAACCATACAATGTTAAGAAAGAAAACAAAAACACTAGTAACAATTTAAATTTTTTTAATTATAATAAAATCAAATTCGACCTTTCAAAACTTAGGACAGAACACATGAACTCAGAGGAAAATGAACAAATAACAAAACTTGTGAAACAATACTCTGACATATTTCAGATGGACGACCAACCACTGACTTTTACAAACCAAATAAAACACGAAATTAGGACAAAGGACGAAATACCCATTTACACAAAGTCCTACAGATACCCTTACGTCCATAAAGAAGAAGTCCAAACCCAAATTAAAGAGATGTTGAAAAAAGGCATCATTCAGCATTCCATTTCCCCTTGGAACAGCCCCTTATGGATTGTACCAAAAAAGCCAGATCAATCTGGAAAACAAAAGTGGCGAATAGTGATAGACTATCGCAAGCTAAACGAGAAAACGATCGAAGACGCGTTTCCTCTGCCCAACATTACTGACTTACTCGACAAACTGGGCCGTTGCCAATATTTCTCAACGGTCGATCTCTACTCGAGCTTCCATCAGGTCGAAGTAGAAAAGAGTAGCATCCCTAAAACGGCATTTTCAACAGACGATGGACACTTTGAGTTCCGCCGCATGCCGTTTGGCCTTAAAAATTCTCCCCGCACATTCCAAAGACTGATGAACAACATATTAAGAGGCTTAACCAATCTTGGAGTCCTCGTTTACCTAGACGACATAATAATATTTAGCACAAGTTTACAGGAACATATCATCAAATTGAAACAAGTATTCCAAAGACTCAGAGAAGCCAACCTAAAAATCCAGCTTGACAAAACAGAGTTCCTACGTAAAGAAGTTACTTATTTAGGCCATCATCTCTCCAGTGACGGAATTAGACCAGACAGGACAAAACTAACTGCCATAGAGAGATACCCCATTCCCAAAAATGCCAAGGAACTAAAGTCATTTTTAGGACTACTTGGTTACTATAGAAAGTTCATTAGAGACTTCGCAAAAATTACCAAACCCTTGACAAAATGCCTTAAGAAAAATAACAAAATTGACCCCACTAATACAGAGTATGTTGAATGCTTTAACTATTGCAAAACATTACTCATGAATGACCCGGTATTAATATACCCAGACTTTTCAAAGGAATTCATATTAGCCACAGATGCTAGTAACTTTGCCATTTCCGCTATTCTTAGCCAAAAAATTAACGGAGACGAACACCCCGTAGCTTATGCTAGCCGAACTCTAAATGATTCAGAGACTAACCTGGCGACAATAGAAAAGGAGTGCTTAGCGATCCTTTTTGGTGTTAGAACGTTCCGACCCTATTTATTTGGCCCTAAAAAATTCACAGTTATATGTGATCATGCCCCTTTAAAATGGCTTTTCTCTCTCAAAGAGCCAAACTCAAAATTAATCCGTTGGCGTTTAAAACTAAACGAATATAATTTCGATATAGTACATAAAAAGGGTAAATTAAATACCAATGCTGACGCATTGTCCCGTATTGAAATCAATACTAACAAAATTAAATCCCACTTAGAGAACAGTAATAACTCCCCAGATATTGAATCCCTGTTGGAAGATATCAGATATCTCAATGAATCATATCACTCTCCAGCAGTAAACACTTCCCAGAACCCTTATCTGCACCCGCACTCTCCTCCAGAGATAAGTCCCTCTCAGGCTCCAGACAATTTATCTACACTAGTTCAAAATGACTTTGAAAATTCAGAATTAAAATCGACTGACTCAAATTTAACAAATGACAACAAAATAAATATCCCTGTTTCTGAACAACCTATAAATTTCGGAAAAAATCAAATTTTATTATCATCAACTAATCATAGTCCAGCAAATAGAAAAATGCTAACCTTATTTGGAATTAAAAATAGAATTATAACTCAAATATCCAGAACCAATATAGTAAAAGACATAATAAATTTTGTTAAAGAAATGATAGATCCTAAATTAACATATCATCTTTTCTTTGTAGATGATTTCTTTGAAGAATTTCGAACTATAGTATCTCAATATTTTAAACACTCAGAAATCAAATTTATCAAATGTAATACAAAACTAATTGATGTAGAAGATGACTCAGACATAAAAGAAATTATATCAAACCATCACTTAGGTAAAACAAATCACCGTGGTATAGATCAAATTTTTGCACAAATAAAAAAGAAGTATTACTGGCCTCAAATGAAAACCTCTATTCAAAATTTTATAAATAAATGTGAAATCTGCCTTCAAACCAAATATGAAAGGAAACCTATAAAACTTCCATTTAATACAACACCGAATCCTACTAAACCATTTCAAATCATGCACATAGACACTATCACATTTCATAACACTAAATTCCTGACTATAATAGACACATTCTTAAAATATGCCCAAGCATATAAACTAAAATCTGCACAAGGAATAGAAGTAGTAAAAAAATTACTTGTATTCTTCTCTCATCATGGTACACCAAAACAGATAACCTGTGACAACGGAAATGAATTTAATAACACACTAGTGAAAGAATTACTTAATATACACAAAGTAGACATCCACTTTACCTGCTCACAAAACCCTACTTCAAATTCCCCAATAGAGAGATTTCACTCAACTCTCATTGAACACATTAGGATACTAGAAAATAGAGACAAATTTAAAAACGACTCTATTGAAACAAAAATCACATATGCAATTCTGGCATATAATGAAACAATACATTCCACCACAGGACTGACTCCCTTTGAAATAATAAACGGACACCTAAATGAAACAGACCCTACAAATGTTGAACTAGAAAAACAATTAATTAATAATTATATTGACAATCACAGAGAAAAATTAAAACTACTTTACCAACAAGTAAACGAAACAAACATTTTGGCCAAAGAAAAACACATCACTAAAGCAAACATAAAAAGAACTGATGAACCTATACAAGGACCACTACCCATGAAAATATTTGTCCAAAATAAACAAAAACAATCAAAATTAAAAAACAAATACAAACCAGAAACACTAATTGAAACAGACACAAATTTAAAAACAGGAATCATACACCCAAATCACAAAAACACAGTAACAAAGATACACCAGTCTAACATTAAAAGACCAAGAAAATTGACTCAGCAAGATACAGCAGATTTAGCCATACCCAGCACTTCTAATACACAGCACATTCCATCACCACACACAATAATAGATTTATCTGAATACCTGTCAGATTCAGATTAAAACCAATTTTAACTTTTTCATTTTTATTTAAGTTTAACTTTATAATTTTAATTTAAATAATAATAATAATAAATAAATAA
>KZ807262.1:13598-25989 GCA_000696205.2 Oncopeltus fasciatus | reverse complement strand
ACCAGCGCTAATTGACAAGAGGATCCAACCAATCAGTGACCAGCTACCTGACTACTCCAGAGACCAGCCACCAGAACACAGTATCAACCAATGGGAAGGCAGACTTCGCCCAAGGACAAGACCGCGCCGGGATTATACACCACCTGGTGTATAAAACATGGTAAATATATACCATCTGGATTTTTAAAAATCTCTCTTTACAACTCTCATTCTCTTTTTAGCCCTGAAGAAGCCATCACATGATGTGCGAAAGCTCGGCAAATAACAACAATTTGACTCGGTCCAACCCGGAAGATGAAATGGTAAATACATACAGTTGATGAGCAGTTCCCCTACTCTTTCTTCCTGGCCAGTCTAGAGCAAAGCTTGGAGGTTTACCTTTTACACTCCTAGTGCTCTCTGACTTGTAAATTAAATTTCATTATTTACTCTTATTTAATAAACATGGAAACTGCTTACATTACACAGCTCCTTTGTGAGGACTTTGTCATAATTATTTTTGTTTCTTTACATTTGCATTTTTTATCAATTGCTTAATTTCATGCATGCAACAACATGTTTCATAAATATTTTTCAGGAGCTTGCGAGTTCTAGGACAAAGACTGGTACATACACACAACAAATATACAGAGAGGATCTCACTTTGGTCTTCAAAGAAGACCAGATGTGTAAATTTCAGCCTGACAACAAAGAATGGAACTGTAACTGAGAATAAGAACTGCTTATACAAAGTAATAATTTAATGGAAAACAACAACTACATTTGAAAAATGTAAGATGGGAGGGAAAAAAATGCATTAAAAAACAAGAAGCATACAAATGAAAAATTGAAGGAGACAGCTTCTTAAAATGGACAAATAAGGCATGAAACTTATTAGAAAAAATAAATGAAGGACAAAAGCTTTTTAAACCAGAACTTGCAGCTTGTTGAGTTAGCGAAGAAAAAATGCTCAGAGATAAATCTTAAGTTCTGGAAAGTTGAAGACTTAATCCCAAACTTTAACCCCAGGATTTACAAAATACTTATGACAGTCTAATAGGAAAGAATTATATTGAACAATGAAGGAACTTGGAAACACGGGGAAACTAGTCCAGCTTATCGAACCATAAAGAAAGGTAGCAAGTGCAATGTGCACCTCCAGAGTGGAGTTTATGAGGAATTTAAGACAGAGTGTGGCATAAGACAAGGTGATGCTCTATGACAAAGCCTACTTTTTAATCTGAGTCTGGAGGCAGCTGTAATACAAAAAATCTGCTATAATTTCTACTTGGATGGTCCAGATCATTGGTAATGCAGATGATATAGATATAGCCAGAAGTTGAGAAAGGCAGGTGAAGAGACATTCTTGGCTTTGATTACTGCTGCCAAAATAATAAAGTAAAAGTAAAGGCAGAAGGTCCTGGCAGCTATGGCAAAAAGTTCTGAAGGCACAAGTGAGTGCCTGCCTGACCCAAATTAGGAAGGTAATCTGACATTAGGAGGAGGAGATAATCGGGGTTTGGTTAGGAAAACAATTTGATGAACCAATATGGTTTTAAAAAAGGAGTTTTTTTTGACAGTAGATATTATTATTAGATGATTTTAGTTGGGGTTCGGTCAAGGTTGATCCAAAAAAAATATATACAAATTTAAAAAGAGTGTATTTAAAAAAAATAAGTTGTTGTCTGCATGTTTTTTAAACGTTTTTTTAAATTCTCTTACATAGCTTTCTACATTCATACTTTTGATATCACTTTACATTATGGTAATTCTGTATTATATTATTGTCAATTATTATTGTATTCTCATGACATTGTATTTCTACAGCCCTGAAGATGGCTTACAATGTAAGCNTTTGTCTAAGCAAACAAAATCTTAGTAATTCGTTGCTTACCAAAGCTGCACAGCTCCTTGATTGGCCTCTAAGCTTTTCTCATCTTTCACATCACTGATATTGTGCTCAATATCACCTAGAACTAAAAAAAACATACGAACATTTTATGGTAATTAATATATTATGTATGTATCTAAATACAAAATAGCCCTATAGCTATTTTCAAACCGTTAGTAAATGAGAAATCAAGTATTACCTTTCTCAGTCTGTCCATGTCCTTGTGTTAAAGTCAAAGAGTTCGAATGACATGTAATCCCCTCAGATGAAGTGGAGGGCTAAGCAAAGATATATATATATATACATACATACACACACACACACTAATTATGGTTATAAAGTTATGATAGTAATAATATTTACAGAAAACTATATTTAAGTATTACACATTGCTATGGGGATAATGAAGGGAGAGAGTCACGTTTCAGGCCGAAATGTTGGCAAAAATAAAACCATATAGGTTCACCAATTTGTTTTTCTCTGACTGAACCCCGACTTTCTCCTCCTCCTGATTATCAACAGTCAACCAACATCCCATAAAATAATCAAATAAAAATTTTCAAAATTTGTGAAGTAATTTAAAAATGAATTTTGATGTGATTTTTTAAATTAATATAAAATCAAGTTATTAGTACAATTCAAAAAGTTGAAAAAATACCTCATTATTCTTAATCATTTTGTTAAATATCGAAAAAGGTTATTTTTTCAGAAGTGAGATGAAAAATATCAATTTTTGTTCAACATCCAAACACTACTAGCATCAGTTCAGTAATATCACTGTAAAAAAAAACAAAAAAAAAAACAAAGACGGACAGGTTGCAATACTACAAGGAAAACCATTAGATATATTGTATTTGTAGAAACTATTATCATTTATGGATGTTTCTATTTATCTGAGTAAATAATTCTGGTTATATATTTCAATATTATTACCCCTACTAATTGGTGTATATGCAGTAACTAATTATTGTTGGAAGACATTTGCCATATACTGCTTTGAAATACACTTTTTTTGTTGCTGCTTTTTTGCCTAAATAAAATGCAAGAGGTACAAGTGTGTCAGTGTTTTTCTTGGGCCTGAACTTATGAATTATGTCCTATAAATATGATATTTATTATAGTCCCCATCCATATCAGTCTCTGATTTACTAATAAATAATTTACCCTAGCATGATATCAGAAAAATTGATATTAATGGCCAACATGGTCCAGAGAATTTGGATTAAGGGAAATAATTATAACCCTATTTGAAATATTTCTGTGGAAATAAAAAGAATATTCAAGGGATAGAGTATTGAGAAAAACATTTTATCATATGTAAGGTGTAATTACTGGGCTAGCTTTATATTTATAGAAAATTTTTTCAATTAAAATACTATTTTTATAGACTGTGTTTTATTGATAGATAAAATCAATAAAACACAGTCTAGGCGTTACAAATGCTTTAACAGAAACTAAATGGCACAATAACGGGCAGGTTAATGAGCTCTAAGCAGCCAGCATTATCAGATGTGGAATATTTTAAGCACTTTAGAGTTTCTGTAAAAGTGTTTTAGTACTGCTCTGAAGGGGCTTTCAGATATTGGGCGCACCTCTATTGGAACACCAAATCATTAATTTTATTACTTATTTAAAACAGCTTTGTCTTTAGATCTCATAATATATTTTTATCAAGTCAATTTTTATAAAATTATCATATTCATAAAATTATGGTATATATTTTTTTCATATACTTAGTGCAGACACAGCAATATGCCATATTTTTACTTTAAGTTTATCTGGATGCTTTTAATACTTTTTTTTTATAAATATAGCCAGAGGCAGATCTCGAAAGAGTCCTAACATATAGGGACTGCAGGTGTTAGAGAGTTAATGCCTAAAACAAATTTCTAACAAATAAATACTTAATTACCTGAGCTTGATCTTTGCCCATTGTATCACAAGGGCTCTGAGTAACTTTCTCAAACTCCTCAGTGTCTGTTTCAGATTCAAAACCCCTGCAATAAAACACAATGAAGAATGAAAAATGTCACACAATGAAGCGAAATCTGAGTCTATAGACTGAACTATAGGCTGAACTATTATTAACTCAAAGGCCCTCTCAAAGGTCCGCCTTGATATCTTCTACAGCTTTGATGGTAGAAAACGTCCATCAGAAATAAGCTGAATGTGACGTTTAATTTTTCTCTGTTAATTTTGAATCAGAGTTAGAAAAATAAACATACTGGCAGCTCTTCGGAAGGAAGCCATGTCTTATACAAGTTAAAGATGGCTAAGTTTTTGGCTAAGCCCACTTAATTAGCTGCATATAAGATACTCCAAAATCTTACAGATAAATATTTTTCCTTGTTAATCTATTTTTTGGACAACCTTCATGAAATTTAGGCAGATTCCAATACTTTCTTAATGATTTTTCCTACAAAAAGCAAAATCAAGGTAACACCAATCTCATTGGTTTTGATTGATTATTCTTAAGGAACAAGCTTTGTTTTGAAAATGAAAATGAATTTGTATTGAATACGAGAAAACTTAGGTAGTAGGAGGAAAAAAGAAAATAAGTATAATATATTAAATGATATACTTAAGATCCCTTAGCTGCAGCAAAAGCACAGTAGCAGCTAGATGGAGGAATAGGAGAAAGATTATTGGAAATCACATTTAATTTAGCTAGCCTGTAGTCAGCTAAGAAAGAAAGTAATGAAGAATAACAAAGACAGAAGAAATATGAAAGAGAAACTAAAATATAAAATTGAGTTGAGAGAATAAGTCCATAAAGAAAAAAAATTGGGAAATATATAGATTTATACCTCATGGAAGAAGGGCTAAGAAATACAATTTCAAAGTAGCTCAGGAATTAAAATCACGAATGTCACTAAAAAACCAGAGACGGAGGTAACACACTGTTTAACATGGTTGTCAAAATCTGGTAATCAAGAAGTACACCCCCAGACAAAATTATAGGCTGCCTCCTTTTTTTTTTTTTTTTTTTTTTTTTTTTTTTTGTTAAAAATGAATTCTAGTTGATGAATCTTTATAAATATAGTTTAGGTTAAATGATTTTGTAACGACAAACAAAAACCAGTAAATTTATGGCACAAGTACATTTCTTAAAAAAAAAAAAAATAAGCCATATATTTAATGGCTACAACAAAAATATAGGCGAGTATATTTATTTTATTATTATCTTTGAGTATTTGTCTCTTTAATAATATGTTGAACCGCCATTCCATTCGAAGTCTTTAGGCAGTCATTTTGGAATAGATTTAAAAAGTTTTTTTAAATATACTTTTGACGAATATTGGAACACTTTTCGATGATGAAAGATTTCAGTTCTTCTATTGAATTAAACTGTCTCCCACAATCAGAAACTGTTAAAGAAAGTTCTCCTTAACAGTTCTCAATAATGTTCAGGTCTGGTGATCGGGCTGACCAGGTAAGAGGGAAATAGTTTTGGCGCCAAAAAAATTTTTTTTACTATGGGAGTTGAAAATTGGACCCGAAAATTGTCTTGATAAAGTTGAACCGCCCTTGAGCCAGCACTTCTCCATTACGTACAATTTGGTCCTGGATGATGTCTATATATTTTTTTACATTCAATGTTGCTAATCAAAGTATTAATTCTGTCTTTTCATAGTACCCTATCCCAGCCCTTAGTATCTTATAATGCCTCCTTCTCCCATTTGACACTTGCTTAAATATATTTTTTCTTTTGGCAAATCATGAAAATAATATCGATAACCACCAAAGCCATCCAGATTAAACCAGTTTTCATTGCTGAAGATAAATTTCTTCCACCTCTTTCCCCATGTGATATGTTCCAACGCTAACTTTTTCCTGTTGGCTTTGTGTGTCCTTATGAGAGAGGGAGCTTTACCTTCAGCTTAAGGAGCTTAAAATGATGAGTCTTTTGCAAAAGGCATTGAACATTACTGATATTGAAAGCATGGCATAAAATGGCTCGCTGTTCTCGGATCCATACTGCCATAGGCCATCCCGTACTTTTCTTTTGGACGTAATCGTTACCTAAGGAAATTTCTTGAGATTCTTACTTCTATTTAAAGTTTGAGCAATTTTAAATATTGTCCAGTTTTTATCTTTTAATCACATCCTTTCACTTTCAGACACTTCTCTCTGGGCTTTACTTAATCAAATTTAATTAGACTCACTGATTGAATTATTGAATGAAATATTCACTAACATCGTTCCTACAGCAAGATTTTGATAAGAAATGAAAGACTGGCCTACACTTTTGTCGCATGTTAAGATTTACATTTTAGCTAATGCTTATGCAAAAAGGATCAGGACTCACTAGACAGACATACTCTTACAAATCTCAAATGGATTAGAACACCATTTATTTGCTTTGGGTTAAGTATTACATCATATAATGACAAAAACTAACTTAATATAGGGTGGCCTATAATTTTGACAGGGTGTAAAAGCACTGAATTTTTTTTACAAAATATCATAGTGCAGGAAAATATTTACCATACAAAAATTCATCAAATGATATTTAACATCTGGATAGTTTTTTTTTGACCGTGGATATTATTATATGTTTTTTTGTTGGGGTTCGATCAAGGTAGATTAAAAAAATACAATTTAAAAAATGAGTATTTTTTTAATTATCTGCTAACATTTCAGCTTACATTGTATTGCATTTTTAAAATTCTTATGACATTTTATTTCAACAGCCCTGAAGATGGCCTACAATGTCAGCTGAAACGTTGGGAGATAATTTTAAAAATGCACATTTTTTAAATTGTATTTTTTGAATCTACCCCTGTATATCTTGTACTTTTCGAACCCCAATAAATAACATCTAATAATGACATTTAACACTATTCCTTTGAACTGTGTTCAAAAATAATGCTGAAAAAAGAAATAACTGATAAATAAAACCTTTATGAGGTTATAAAAATTGATGAAATTATGACAGATTAACCTACCACATTACAAAAGACAGAAGAGGAATATAGAAACAGGCTCATCTTGACAGAACAAAAGGCAGGAAAAGGAAAAAAAAAAGTTGATGAGAAGAACAGACAGAAGAGTATGAAAGCAGGGCAAAGTAACATCATGAGAAATGCATGAAAGTGTAAAGCCTGTCACTCCACTGTAGGTCGTAAACACCTTTATAACGCGATTTAACTCCAAAAAAGGGGGATAAATTGGATGATATAGTAAATTTTAAATGAAGTAGTATATTGGGACAGTATAGGATGGACCACATAGAACAGGAAAGTCTGAGAAAGACAACTATCAAGTTGCTTGAGCATGATTTTAATAAGAAAACCTTTTGAAAGTAAATCTAATGAATAAACACTGATGCATAGTATTCTATGTAGTATACTCAATCCAATCAGTAACTTTAATTATATCATTTACAAAGATGAGATGGTTTTTGGAATCCAAAGTTAAAGAATGGCCGAGCACAAAATCATCATAAGTTAATGTAAGGTTTTGAAAAGTACTGTAAGTGATTGTGGTCAAGAAATTAATCAAAATAGCGAAATAAGGATCTGCTCACTATAATATATACTAGGAGAACCAATAAAGAGAGATAACATTTTACTTTTATCACAGGTATATTTAGGAAATTTAGAAAAATTACGTACACAATATTAAAGGTGCGGTAAATTATTGTTGTATGTTATTAGCCCAATTAAAGTCAAGCTTGATCAATTTGTTTCTTGAAATATCAATAACCTTTTCTATCTTTTAATACTGAGTAATGGAATAAGTGATACATAGGTAATTATTTAGTAAGACAAGTTTCAATTTAAATTTTTTACAAAAATAAAATGACAAATTATGATAATCATTGAGGATTTTAGATTATTCTATAATAAGCAAAATTAACACTCACCTGTCACTACTAATAGGCTGAGTTGTAGTTGTAACTGATTGACTACTATCTGTAGGCTGTAGAAGAGCAGGGTCAAGGTTACTGCTCAAGCCTGCAGCCGTTACTGCTTCCACCTGTTCAAATAATTAAAAATCATTGAAAGTTGACACATATATGGAAAATATATAAGTATATATTTGGCATAAATAACACAAATAAATTTCTTAATTGAATATTCTGCCCTAACATAAAAACAAAGTTTTTTTTATCGTACTTGATTAGTTGAGTTCCCTTTTATCTAAAAATCAGCAATAAGCTCAGCCTTTTATTTTATAATTAAAAGTGGCACGTCAACTTCAATGAGAAAACATTTATTTGTAGTTTATAAACTATAAAATTTAAATTTTCAGTTCAGGTAAATCCTTATCTCAGCTATGTAACCCTTAAAATATTTATTTCATCAGAACTAAATCTGAGTTGAGTTTTGTTACTGTAAATAAGCTATATATTTGGCCTATAGAGCATTTACAGGCAGGTGCATGCAAGCACGTGCATGTATGCATATATATGTGTGTGTGTGTGAAGTTTGTATATAAATTTTAGTGACTACTATTTTTGTTGTCTAAAAGGTAGGATTGTGGAAATATAGGAACAACTACCATGAGAACAACAGTAAATACTGCATTCCTTTGGAATTCAGGGAAAATAAAACTTATAATAATTCTGACAATAGAGCTTTGTTTTTTTTCCAATATAAGCTTATTTTTCATACACTATTCCTTGACATTTTGAGCCCTTTTTTTTTCTTCTTTTAAATGGCTCATCTTTAGGTTGAACTAAAATAACAATATAATTTATCTAGGAATATATGTGTGTGTGTGTGTGTGTGTGTGTGTGTGTGTGTGTGTGTGTGTGTGTGTGCGCATTACAACTAAACCCCACCTTTTATTTTAACAGAATATTTTATAAGTTTATAATCACTTTTCACACATCATACATAATGGATTACAACTCAATAATCTGTTATTATATCTTCATTATAAATTCTATATTATTATCAATTGGTTACACTTTTAATTAAATGGAAGAAAAGCCAAGATGGTTTATTAACATATAGGTCAATAACACATCCATTGACCCCCTCACCACATGTGTGTGTGTGTGATTTCCCCTGGACCCCAATATTGTAATGTAACCTCCTTCATTAAAGGTTGCTACTTCTGAAGATTAGGACTGTCATATTAGGAGGCCCTTCAAGAGGCGAATAAAAAATAACTTAAGGCAAAAAACCCATTGGTGAAATAGCCAATACTTCCCCCCAAGCACCTCATAAAATTTTCAGGCAAAAGGCAATAGAGAGAGCATTGCTACTAGTCTATTTTTTTTTTTTTTTTTATGTCGGTACACTCTTCCTATGAATGTAAGTGAAGTTTCACTTCAATCGGTCAATTCATTCATTGTTTGCAAGCCATTTAGTATCAACGTGTCAAAGTACTTTTTTTTTGTAATGAAAAAATAAAGTATCGTGCAGTGATTAAATTTTTATTTTTGGAAGATTTAAAAGCAAATTAAATTTATGAACGAATGTTGAAAGAGTATAAGGACTCTTCCCCTTCAATTAGTAAAATAGAAAGACAGTTTGCTGAATTTAAATGTAGTCGTACAAACCTTGAAGACAACCCTCGCCAAGTACGTCCAAAAACAGCAACAACACCAGAAATCAAGGAAAAAATAAAGGATATCATACTGAAAATCATCGAGGGACTGAAAGGGATTTAGTAGAAGCCCTAGTATTATGTTTCAGAAAACTATGTGCACAACGAGTGCCCCATTTTTCAGCAATATTTAGAGCATTTTTGAAAGGATAAGGTGAATTTAGAGCATCAATTCATCATCACTCAGGATGAGACTTGGGTCTAGATCCTGAATCAAAACAAGACACTAGAATAGTGTAAACCTGGTTCTTCGGCTCTGAAACATTGGCCATAAATGGATTAAAAACCAGTTTCTAGGATTAAAAGAAATTTTGTTTGTGATTTACTTACAAACTAGTAAAACAATAAATTAAAAATATTATTGTAACTTTTTAGACCAGCTGAAGGAAAAAATTCAAGAAAAAAGACCCGATTTGCAGAATATAATTTTTTTTTTTTTAACAGGACAATGCATCATGCCATAAGAGCATTTTGAAATTACTAAAAGCCATGAATTAAAGTTCGAATTAATTGGTAAAACCGTATTCACCAGATTTGTATGTGGTGACTAGTGATTTCCATCATTTTCTAGACCTAAAAAAAAGAAACCTAAAATGTTTCTGTATGGAAAAAGCATTTTTAATCAAATGATGAGGTCATAACAGCTGTGGATGAGAATTTTACAGCCCTTCCAGATCCTTACTTCAGGGATTGAATTCATAAATTGCAATCTGTGTAACATGTTGAAACAAGTATATTGATGTTCAGGGAGACTATAATGAAGATTAAAGTGTATTTCAAGCCATAAAATTGTATTTTTCTTATCGAATAAACAAAACTTATATCTTCTATATTCCCCTCCCCCCCTACAATAACCCCTTACCCTCAACCCATAACAGCCATTTATTAAATAATTAATAAAATAATAAGAATTAATTGAATTATAATTACCTGAAGAATATAAGTCATTCAGGGTAAAGTTCTTCCATGTTAAGCAAAACATCTCAGTTTTAAGTTGCTTAAAACTAATAGGTGGTGTGTGTGTGTGTGTGTAGTGATATTTTTTCTTTGGTAAAATTTTTTTTTAGAAATTATAATAATTCCTCAAAGAAATATTACAGCTGTTGATTTAGGTATTTAATTTCAACTATTGACATTTCATTCATACTTTAATTAATCAAATTTTTTAAAAATAAAATCACTTATTCGTATTAGTTTTTGTATAAGTATACATATTTAAAAAAAACTATAATTTATTTCCAACTAGAAACTGATGAGTTTGAATAAATAGAAGCTGTTTTCAATGAAAACTGAAATTCTTAAAGGGATAGTTGTTGTCCAATTTTGTAAAATTAAAATACTGAAAATAAAGAATCTATAATAGATTGATAATATGTTCTTCCTGATTTCCTATAAAGTAAGGCAATGTAGGATTATTCGGAATGCCACCATGCACATGAAACCTACACTTGATTAAAAAATTACCAAAACTCATAAGTTTCAATTTCAATCTACCAGGTATGCAAGTTTAAAATGTCGTTTTAATTCCAATAGAATGCGCTCTTAGCCTATTGAAGGATTTGCTTATCTCTAAACGCTATTTTGTTTGTTAGTCATTTGTTTACAAAAGTCAGTTGTTTTTAAGTCGTTTACGTGGACGTATCATACCTTTCTTTGGTGTTAAAAATGTCTAATTTTAAGCCAAATAAAGAGCATTTGCGGCATGTCATGATTTTCTTATTTAATCAAAAGAAAAAGGCATCTGAATGTCATCGAATTTTTGTTGAGACTTATGGCGATCTTGCTCCAACCGTCAAGACATGTGAACGTTGGTTTCAACGTTTCAAACGTGGTGATTTTGATGTTACTGATCAAAAACGAGAAAATCGACCAAATCGACTACGAGCTTCTCAAGCCCGGCGAAACAGTCAATACCGAGCGCTACCGACAACAAATGATCAATTTGAGTCACGCATTGATCGAAAAACGCCCAGAATGGGCTCACAGGCACGCCAAAGTCATTCTTCAGCATGATAACGCTCCTGCACATTCAGCCAGATTGACTAAGGAAACGATTTCTTCGCTTGGTTGGGAACTCCTACCCCACCCGCCGTATTCACCTGACCTGGCGCCTTCTGATTATCACCTCTTCTCATCGATGGGACACTCATTGGCGGAGCAACACTTCAACAATTTCGAAAACGTACGAAAATGGCTCGATGAATGGATTTCAAATAAAGATGAAGCATTCTTTTGGAATGGTATCCATATATTGCCCGAGAGATGGACAAAATGTGTAGAAAGCGAGGGCCAGTACTTTGAATAAAATATATTATGCTTTTTTTTAAATTACTGTGTATATATTTTAAGAAATAAACGACATTTTAAACTTGCATACCTGGTAATCATTAAAATAAAATCAGAATACCACATAACATACTGAAATACAAATTTTATTTTAACTATTATGAAATAGTTTACTTGATGAATATCAAACCAAAAAATAAGTAACTATTGTTCTATGACTCAGTAAAAGTGAATCATTAAAATTAGGATTTACTTAAAATAAAATATGAAATTGAAAAATTCTAAATAAAATATTTAATAACTAGACCACCTTATAAATACTTCCTTCCCAACAAATTGAATAAAAGTAAAAACAAAGTAAAATAATATTAAAAAAAAACAAAAAAAAAACTTACAATTTTATCCTCAATAGAGGCAGGAGGGAGGCTAGGTTCTGGTTTTACAATGTTAGATCTGCTCAGAAAAAACTGAGTGGCTGAACTTGTATCTGGCAGAGATATTGATAATGCCAGTTCAGGAAGTTGTGACTTAAGGGTCTCAATATCCTCAATGGAAAGCTAAAAAAATTAATTCAATTTTTATTTTATTAACTAAATTGATACAATACCTTTCATTTAATTAGGATTAACATCTCATGAAAAACAGGATTTATTAAATAAATAAAAATAATTA
>KZ807261.1:487319-504428 GCA_000696205.2 Oncopeltus fasciatus | reverse complement strand
GGGGGGGGGGGGGGGGAGAAAGTGTTGAAAACCGGAGATCTACAAACGGGCTCCACGGCTAAAAGAAAACAAATGCATTTTGCGAAGTTACTGAACTCAAAAGTAAATAAAAGAGGAAAGCCTAGTTAGAGCGAATTTCCAATTAATCAAGTCATTCATTTTTTTATCATCACGAAGAGAAGCCCATATATTTGTATAAATTTTCTCTAATAACCGTAGGAAATGATTAAAATATAATCGAAATCTTTAAAATAAAAAAAAAACCTTTTCTTTAAAAATTATTTTACGTGTACAATAATAGCTTAAATCAGTGGTGAATGGGAGCTTAGATAGATTAAATTTTAAAAAAACATTCAATATATTCGTTCTTCATTGTTTGAATTGAGAAAAAAATACCTATTATAATGGCTGTAAAATCTAATATTTTTTATAAAGCTAGTCTAGGTGGAGCGATTGGCTAGCACGCCAGCACAGATAGCAGGAGATCCAGGTTCGAATCCTTGCTGGGACAGTTAGATTTTTTATTCTATTCCCTTGCATTAATTGTTTAAAATTAATATGGGATAAAAGACTAAAACAAAAATAATATTTATAAAAATAAATAAAAGCATAATAACAAGAGACTGATAAATAGCTTAACAATGTCAGCTCCTCCGAGCATAAGACGATGTCTTTCTCGTAGGTTAGACTCTCGACACTAGTGCGGGGAATTTAATAAGTTATCTGACTTGTCCCGGTAGCATAATTGGTAAATGCACCGGCCCGGATAGCAGGAGATCCAGGTTTGAGTCCTAGAGGAGTTAATTAGATTTTTTATTCTACTCCCTTGCATTTATTGTCTAATTATTTTAATATTTATTTTACATAACTTTTGAAAAAGCATATGAAAAAAAAATATTTATTTATCAACGTAGTTCAAGGCTTGAGAGTCCATCTTACTTTTTAAAGTAATTCTCCAATTAGGATTTCTATTACCAATCGTTATATTAATTTATTTTTGTTAAATCTAAAAAAAAAAAAGATCTTGTATTAATTTTTAATTCCATTAATTAATTAATTTTAATTTTTTTTCTTCAAAATCTTGAATTTAAAAATTTAAATAAATGTTCTCTTACTTTCTCTGTAGCCTATGTTGTTAATCTGTTACCCACATTTATTTGAAAAGGCAATAGTTAGAGATAAGATCTCTTATCAGCTATAATAACTCATTATTATAATTAGCTAATAATAATTAGTTATAAACTCATATTTATGTGCAACATTAGTGAGCTTATATCACGCAGCTCCACCATAACGAAGTATAACTAAACCGTTTAGTTAATTTTGCACAACGTTGTGTTGAAAACCGGTATGTTGTAGAAGGCAGCTTCAAAAAGCCACCCTCTACCATTCCCACATCCCTTTCCAGGGGAGACATACTTTTTCATTTCGTCTCCCTAACCCACCCCCACTTGGTCGAGGAAGATTTTAATAAGCCAGGACGTCTCCTTGAGGATTTATGAAGTCGTTTCTACGCTTTTAAACATTAATAAAAACTCTTTCTATAGGTAAATATAAAGTCATGTGGAAAGACTCTCTCTTGAAGACACATGTGTATTCATGTTGGAGTGGGGGGGGGGGGGCATATTGCAGTAAATATCCTTAACGTTGTATGATGCTGTCCGCAGGGTTGATAAATGAGAGAGAAATAATAAAAGTGTAAATATACTTTTCTTTTTTGCTTAATAACAATAACACTTTTAGGCTTATTTCTCGTGTCAAAAGACCGTGGAATGGAAGTTTGTTTCAAATCTGAGTCCATTTCCATCAGTGAATTCACAAGATAAGGGAAAGTGAGTTTTTTTTTTCCCCACTTTTATTCCCCTATTTACAATAGCTAAGTAGGGCTGGTTCCACCCCCACTACTGCTTCATTCCATTTCGAACAATTGGTAGAGGGGAGGGCAGTCACTGAAGAGTTTTTTCGTACAATGAATTCAGCGAGAACATTTTCATAGCTACTTCAATCTTGTTCCTCGATTGACGATTCCAGAAGTGCCCCTTAAGTAATGAAAAGTCGATTGGCTCTGAAATCGAATGGGATTTGAATGACTCGTTTGTATTCTCTTTATAAAAGTGTAGGTGTGTATATATATATATTAATAGTGAATAATTAACTTCACTACTAACAATGCAAGCAAATGTAGTAATAACTGAAATGTTACGATTTAGTTTAAAGTATAAAACTACATTAGACATAAAGGTTGTCATTTAAGCTGTTGGATTCATTTATTTTTGTTTAATGTTGGGTAAGAGAGAATGAGGGTTTAAAAGACATTTAAAGTATTTAATATTATATAACATATAGTATAATATTATTTATTTCTTGTTTTAAGAAAATGCAGCTCACCTTAATTTCTCCTCCAGAATTTTTTTTTTTTTTTTTTATAATAATGAATGATATACACTTACATTTACACCTATTATATAAGTTCTATAAACTATTTCGTCATTCGTATACCAACGAGGTTATCTTCATCATAATTTTTGACCCTCCAGTTAACCATTAACTCTTCCTTCCTCTGAGCCAACTTCAACAGAAAATAAATCTGTTCAACGTTTGTAATGAAATTCCAAAATACCTGATTTAGTTTAATATTTTAACAATTAGAGGGTCTGGTCAACCGTCAGAATTACCTTTTTTAATATTTTGTNTATATTTAAATGAATAAAGTAATTTTACAATTAATTCAGACTTTTGAGATTGGTGACACTGGTCACCTCCTCTCCTCATGTGACTTTCATTAATGTCATTATTTTCTATTATACATTGTTACCGAATTACAAAATGTTTTTATTTACTTTATCAGAATGTAATATATAAATAAAGATTATATATATAAAAAATAAAATAAAAGAAATTACGAGCTAGGTAGTGGAAGAGGAAATTAAGTTTATCACTTATGTAACCTCTATGGTAATTACTGATGAAGTACTTGATACAGTCGTTCAGAAACATTGAAAAGTTGGATTTGCATTCTAAGGTTGCCTCCTGAAGTCTCTTGAAAGTGAACTTGAGTTCGACTTGACTCTCAGTGGGACATATAAGTCCAATCCTGCCAGCTACCAGAGTGCTCAAGCTCTGACAGAAGTGAATAGGATGTGCCCATCTCAGGGGTGTGTGTAACAGCCTAGCTGAAGGTCGTAACCTCCCTGGTGAAATGTTAATCCCTACCCCCCACCCCCACCACCACTATCTGCCGGGGCGAAGAAGGCGCACTGTAAACACCTGACTGTCGTAAACAGTTTATAGAGATTACGCCTCGTAAAGATATGCTCTCGAGTCTGTTTTAAGGTTATACTGCGTTCCTCTGCGCAACTGGCTGTTCCCATTAAACTTATTAAGTCATCTGAATGTTTCATTGTACCCCCATATGGTGCCCCATGGGGATGTTTCGCCCCTAGAATGCCCCTCTTCAGTTTCAAAATATTTCTCTTTAATTTCTCTTTTATTAATCATAAAGATATATAGGACTACTTTAATTCTTCTGTCTCAATATCAACATACTTCTCTCCTTACTTTGTACCCTTTCCTTGAATAATTTTCTTTGTCACAATAATGCAATACATTTTTATTTGTTTACTGAGTTAAAAATGGTAGATAAAATAAATTAATCATTAATTAAATAATTTTAGCAGAATTTCTGGAATACTAGGAATAAATTCCATTCCATATATGGATCTCCTGCTTCCTGGGCCTGTACGTTACCATTTACGCCACCAAGACAAGACATATAACTTATTATATTCCTCGCACTAGTGTCGAGAGTCTAACCTCCGAGGTCCACGAATAAATCGTCTTATGCTCGGAGGAGCTGACATTGTCAAGCTGTTTAAATGACTCTCGTTATTAAACACCTGGTAGCATAAATGGTAAATGCACCGGCCTGGATAGCAGGAGATCCAGATTCGAGTCCTGGCTGAGACCGTTAGATTTTTTATTTGGTTCCCTTGCACTAAAAATTATTGAAATTTACGTGGGATCAAGTACCACAAAAAAAAAAAAAATTATGAACATATTTTTAGCTTCTTCAAGAAGCATCGGTGAATATCTAGTATTAGATTTCAAAAGTCGCGTCATGTCCCCAACGTGAATTAATTAAGCTACGAGGAATAAGAGACATTTTTCAGTCTTCCGCATTTGTAACACCTAACAAAGTGTATTCGGAAATCGGCTTAATGAAGTTCGATGAAATTCAGAAATGAAATGTATGTTCAATTTAAAGCAGAAATGTGCCTCATGTCGTATAGACTTGATCTATCAACTCTACGAGAGTTAGGAGTTCATGTATTTATTGATTAAAAGTGTTACTAGGCCTCCCTTCAACCACATAAGGTCATAGAGGGATGGAGTATCTACAGGTTGCCACCATATTCTAAATATTTATAACTCAGGACAAGCTTCTATTTAAAGATAAATAGCTCATTGAGGGCGGAATTTGAACCCGCAGTGCCAGGGTTGCGAGACCCGAACTGAACTCTTGAGCAAACCATTTTTGTATGTATGTATATGTGTTTGTGCGTGTCTGAAGCCAACCAACATAAAATTTTCCCATGGATTATAGTTTACATTATTAAGGAACCTATAATCCATGGAGCATGGATAGTTTACATTATTTAGGAACCTATAATCCATGGAGTATGGATAGTTTACATTATTAAGTAAACTATAATCCATGGAGCATGGATAGTTTACATTATTTAGTAGATAGGTGAAGATTTGAAAGAAATTTTTTTATATTTTGACATGTTTACGGGGTGAATTTCTGTAAAAGATGGATTATAATAAACTTTCTTACTAATTTTAATAAAACCTTGTAAAAATGAAGGAAGAAAATGCAATAAATTTCATTCTTACTTATTGAATGAGTATCGAGCGTTATTTTACTTACATTATAACTTGATGTGGATTACACGAAACGATGCATTATCTGTAATCGATTGTATTACAATAATCGAGATGCTAACATGGATGAACGTTATCATTGCCACCAATGATACCTTTCTCCAAGAAGGACATTCTGTGTATATAGAACTTATGAAGGAAATATTGGGTTGAGTATATAGAAATTATACACAACCCTATATTTCCACTAGGGAGATTTTTGCTTCTTCGGGAGCGTACAATTCCAAGGGATATTCACGTCAGTGTCAAGGTACTAAAAGTGAGACAATGGTGGAGGTTCTTTCCCAGAGATGTGGCTTGGGGACTTTCCCGTTCGATAATGCTACAAAAGGGTCAGGAAAAAGCGAGGGTGGGATTGGAAAACAATGGAAGGTAGAAGTGATTTAAGTTAGGTGAGAATTTAGTTGAATTATTCAGGGGTTTCAACCCCTCATTTTATCCTTTCTCCATTTTAGTACTATCTCTAAATCTCTTTTTTATTTATAAATGTATTGTAACTTCTTTAAAAAAATTTTGTCGACTAATTAAAGTGAATTTATAGTTCAAAATTAATTAAGAATATGATATAAAAATCGAAGCAGTGCTTTCATAAAATGTGCTTATCATAGTGAACTCTGCCCTTCAAATTTCTTAACTGTTCAAAATTGAATGGCATATCTAAACGATATTATTACTTACATTATATTAGTCATTCTTTTTTATTATATAAAGTTTGTCCAGTTAAATAAATTTTAACAAATAATACTAATATAATGAGTACCGAATGTTATTCAGTGGAAAATAAATGCTGCAAGGAGAAAATTGAGGCCTTTATTATTTTTTTAACCTTCTTTTTAAACGACTTAGGACAATAGAGGGAGGAGCTCTCAGCATATAGCAATCCTATTCTAAACATCTATGGCTCTGGGCAGCTTTTATATCACGATAATCTCGATGCCTTTCCTAGACGTAATTTGAACCAACATGATTGAGATCCGAACTTATCTTTTATCAACCCGTTGACCCGGACGTATTCCAACAGCTACCTCAGGGCAATTCTATTCGTACATTGAAAATGGCGCATATTGACTAGTAACTATTTTCTGATAACCTACATCTTTTTTTTTATTAGGCTTTTCACTAAATATCTATTAAAGCCTAACCAGATTGAGTTAATTTAAAATTCGGTTTGCATTATAAAGAACAACTTATAAATTAGAATTCTCATAATTTTTTTATTTATGCTATTGTATTTTTTTTCTTTTTTTCATTTCTGTCATTTATAGTATCTTTAAAGGACCAAAAATACATTTTATAAAATTGAATGCCTTGAATGGACTAACTAACAGACGTAATTAAATGTAGAATTTAGGAGAATGGCGTTTATGAGCTACTTGAAAATTCAATGATGTTGTAGAGGTTTTCATATTACATTGTATAAGTAAAAAGAAACTGGAAATGTTTTCCAAGGACGATATTACATATTTAGCTTCAACAGCGTAGGATCCGTGAATACCCGTCGAAAATTTTCAGAGTACCTATGTGAATAGCTTGATTTCCCTAAACTTTTGCTAAAACATTTCACTGGCTGTTGGTATTACACAAAACCCTAGCGTAATATAGTTAAGAAATAATATTGAATGCTAAATGATGAATTGAGGTTGGAATTAATTCATATTTTATAATAAAATTAATTTTAATTCCTATTTTGAGTTTTTTATTATATTTTATTTGGCAGATGAATACTAAATTGTTTGCAAGGATGTGCTCAACAATATTCGCTCATTCTTTAACATATTTATTATAGCATTTTGTAAATTTGTTTCTAAACATTAGAGAATTACATCTATAAACATTTATAATTGTATTTTATGTCGTCAGATAAACAATCACTCTACTTTGAATTTCTTTTAAACCAAAAACTATTCCTTTCACTAATTGAAAAAAAAAAAAAAAAAGAAGCCCATAATTGAATTTTGTATTTAAAAATATAATTTAAATTATATGGGCCCCACCCAGTAATTAAATTTGAATTCTTAAAAATATGTTACACTTATGCGACAGGAGTTAGGACATGCAAAGCATTTATTAGGTCAAAACCATGACCCCCTTGAAATTTGAAAGTTGGTCAGCAACAGCACTAGAAGGGATAAGATTTTAAGAAGTGGAGTTAGACCGTAAATACCATTATTGAAGCAGACAGTTCGAATCAACATTCGCTGAGACAACAAGGCCAATCAATCGAAACTGAATTTTAAAAAAGCTGGGGTTAACTGACCTAAAACCGAAGAGAAATCAAGACATTCCTATTCAACATTAAAAAATATATATATANTATATATATATATTATTGTTTTAAAAGTAATTATTGCAAAAATTATTTTTAAGATCCCCAAAACCGATTTTATAAAATCTTTTTCACAATATAAATTGTATAAAAATACAAAATATTATTAAAATTCTATTAAAAGAACCATAAAATTTAGGTATGGAAAATTGTGGTAGCTAAAAACGATGTGGAAAATTATTTGATATAGATTTAAATTATTGAAAAATGATCTTTGGTATGGTATTAACAATATGGATCTCCCAAAAAAAAACAACAAAAAAACACTGCTTTCAGTCAGCCTCCCGATAGTTATAACGAATTGATTTGAGGAGACCCCTAGGAAGAAGTCTCTGTACTAGGGTCAGAAAGTCTGGTTAGTGATAAGAAAAAGCGGGTTCGAATCCCTCTATGGCGTAAACATTTTTTCTGTAAAAATGACCGAAGTTACTTATGTAAGTTTATTAACATTTGCATGTTGCACTAATATGAACGAATATTGTTGAATATTAATTAAGATTTCCACGCTTTGTGCAATAACATTAAAGCCATTTTTGAGGTATGATAAGTGCTAACTGTAGCGCCTTATTGATAAGACCGTCTACTGGTTACAACGTATAACCTCCCTGATCCGTGTCACACCCACTTGAATGAAGAATCTTTTATTCTGAGATAGAAATTGAATTTCCACTGCATTATTTATCGTCTTTCTTTTTTAAATATTTATTACCGGCAGGCAGTTTATGTGATCCTGTACAGATGAATTTAATAATGTTTCACTAGTAAATCTATGTATATCTATTTATGTATGTATATATACATATATTTAGTCAGGTTATATAATTATCAGGTTGATATATAAGTATATATNCACACACACACACACACACACACACACACACACACACACACACACACACACACACATATATATATATATATATATATATTTGATGCATATATTCTCAAATAAAAGAGATAATGAGATCAGTAATTTCAAAAAAATCTTCATTGTTCGCTTTATACTAAAGTGAATTGTTAGATTTCCTAACCGTAAATCTGATAATATAGAATAATTACATTACCTAAAAATGCCAAGTTATTTTTTATTTATATACTTATGTATGCACACTTAAATGAACCTTGCTTATACAGGGAGTGTGTAGAATTTTATCTTCTCAATTTTTTTTTCCATCTGATTCTCTGCACTTCTCTATCTACATTTGACTTATATTACTCTGTCCATATCCATCTAGGTCTACCTTTCATCCTCTTTACCATGGCAGCCACTCAGCCGTACGTTTCTCCATATCCACTTGTGAGCGTATTTCTTAGCTCAGTTTCCTCTCATGTTGCTCCTTCGGTATATATTTGCAGGAAATTATCAGTATCACCACCATATTTACCTTCCTATCGATGGTTCATGTATTTTCCAATAATACATTAAGATCTCATACACGATTTTGAAATAATTTATAGCCCGTTTGATCCTTCATTGGAAGTAGGACTTGTCAGGGGAGACAGAACAGTAGGGTGTTAAGTTGTGTCTGTTAAGCTTCAAGTAATCTAATGGAAAACTGTTGTCAAACCCTTCTCTTTTTCTCTCCCCCTTTCTCCCCCTTTCTCACTCTTTCTCTCTCTCGCTCTCTCTCTCTCTCTCTCTCTCTCTCTCTCTCTCTCATCTGATAGCCATTGTTGTTTCTCTTTGTCAATCAAGAACTACAATGACTACTGTTAAGAGAGATAGATTTTCCAATAAATGGCAGACAGATTGTCTCTTGGGAAAATAAGCCTTTAGTTAAATTGACTAACAGTTTTACCCCCCAAAATAAATTAAAGAATTCACACCGGCCCCATGACATACAATTTTCTTGATTTACATATACCATGAGTATTAGTTAAAAATTATGTACGTTCAAAATTGTAAACACTTTGATTTACTTTAATAAATATTGGGGTGAGATATCACATGACTTGAGAAAAAATCTGTTTGCAATGACAATGCAGGAGCTGCATAAAACAGGCGAATTTTCCATTTTCCAAACTCTCACTTTTTTTCTATTCAAATGGAGAGTAGTTTTTACCGTAGATATTATAATTAGATAATTTTAGTTGGGATTCGGTCAAGGTAGATCCAAAAAAAAATACAAATTTTAAAAAAGTGTATTTTTTTAAAGATTATCTGCCAATGTTCCGGCTTACATTGTAATCCATCTTCAGGGCTATCATGAAGATGAGAGAGGACGTCCTGTTCCTAAGAGTTCACATTTCCATGACTCAATCAAGGAAATGTGACTCTTAGAGACAGGACGTCCTCTCTCGTCTTCGTGTCAGGCAGCCCTGAAGATGGCTTACAATGTAAGCAGAAACGTTGGCAGATAATCTTTTTAAACAAATACACTTTTTTTTTTTTCTTTAAATTTGTATTTTTTTGGATCTACCTTGACCGAACCCCAACTTAAATCGCCTCACTTCTTATGATTCGATTTCCAACTAACACACAGAAACAAATTAAACACCGACACTCATGAGTGGCGTAATGTTAACAGATTTCGCAAATTTTTTTAAAGAGGGGATACATATAAATAAATACCAAAAAATGCCTTGATATAGTTTCCATGCGAACAGTATTTCACCAATATGGAGGAGGTGGGGGTTTGGAGGCGCTCAACACTTCTAGTAAATTTTTAAATATCATCTTTATTATGCGCTTTTTAAAAAACAAAATAAAAATACAATTTATTACTTTGTAAAAAACAAAATAAAAATACAAAATATAAATGATAGAAAATTTAAACTTTGCATCTATTTTGTATCATTTTTCATCGTAATATTAATAAATAAATCAATATATTTGGAGTATTTACACATGATTTTAAGTAACTAAGATATTGACTGTTAATAAATTTGTTCTGTCTTTAAACTTTCCTCTGTCACGCATTATACGAAAAATTTAATCCAATTCTAAATTTCCGAAACGTATCCTAAAAATCAAATTAATATATTTAAAAATGAGGTTCCAATCACCAGCATAATTTAAATTAATAAATATCATCCTTAGTTTGCACTTTTTGAAAAACATTATCTAATATAAATCTTTAAAAAATACATTTTACACCCATTATATTTTATATATTTTTCCCCCAATATTGTTACTTCTAACATTGAAGAATTCAATATTTTAAATTTTTAACTCTCTTTAAACTATATTCCTTTTCGAAATAAACCAGCCATTATTAACTTCGTTTTATTTATAAATTTGGAGTGCTAAATTTTGTTTTACAACCATAAGAATAAAGAATAGAATGAAAGATTGATGATATTTGAAAAAAAAAGTGATTTGTGATGGACAATAGATTGACAATTTTGGAATTTTTTAACACTTTCACAAATCCTTTTTTGATTTATCTAAGAAGGTTCGCGAAAATTCGAGTCATGGCGCTGTTCATTTTATGATGTGAATCAGCTAAATTTGTTTTCTGTTAAAAGTTGAATGGATTATGGATTTGTCTTCATTTATCTGTCTTCACAATTAACATCCTCTCTGATTGTGTTTCAAAGTCTGCAAACATACTTAAATCGCCTTTTAACTCCATTACGTCGAGGCCGTCCTCCGTGGCGAGAAGAGTTAACACTGTGGAAATGGAATGAAAGGAAAACGATATTAATTAACAAAGGGCAAAGAACAGAGAAGAGAAATTGAGGAGAGAAGTGGGGTGGGGGGGTATTCGTGCAGAGGACGGAAAACAAAGTAAATTCTCTCCCTTTTTGCTTACAAAAAAAAAAAACAACAAAAAAACAACCAAACAGCTGTGAAGCTGAGTATGCAGAAATGAGTTTTACGCCTGGTGTGCAATATGCAAAAGTTTGTGCTTTCTGTATGCTGTATTTTAGCTGAAAATAGCTCCTTTACTTTGAAAATTTGGGAAAAAAAAACCCTTCAAAAAACAGTACAATCTTCACAAATTGTTATTCTTCATTTCCCAAATTTATACAAATTAACATCTGATTATAACAAATATTTTACAATTTTCGAAAATGAGAAATAACAAATCATATTCCCTGTGGATTTACTGCCTTTATGATAAAATACACATTTATTAAATTTTGCATCAATTATGCAAGGGAATAGAATTCACAATCTAACTGTCCCAGCCAGGGCTCGAACCTGGAGAATAAGATGATATGCTCGAAGGAGCTGACATTGTCTATTTTATTTTTTAATTTAATTTGTGGTTTTTAATCCTACGTAAATTATATATGATTAAATGCTATGGAATAAAATAAAAAATATAACTGTCCCAGCCAGGGCTTGAACCTGGATCTGGCTTCTTAATTTTATTCTCTTGCATTAATTTATTTAAATTTACGTGGGATTAAAAACCACAAATAAAATTAATATTTATTAAAATTTGTATTTTTTTTTTTGGATCCACCTTGACCGAACCCCAACAAAAAAACGTCTAATATATGTATTTAAGTTCATTTTCCTAAATGTAAAATATCAATTAGACTGAATGCTTTATTAGTATTCATATGTCTACTACATATATGATATAGTATGTATCCATGTTCGTGGGCTACATTTGCGGTTGCTAAGCGACCCTTTGGATTCTGCAGTAGTTCAAGATAGCTCACTTGATGGACAGATTCTGCTCAACAGGACATTCCACTCCGACTGATATCTATTTGGCAGCGCATACATACGCTCTTGAGCCAGATTGATACACTCAAGTGTATTATGTATTTATGTATCATTAAATTATCAAGTACATTTATTAGCAATCCCCAATCAAATCTGATTTCTAACATTTCTCGTCCTTTAAAAACATTTTCTTCAATGTAATTTTCAATCAAACGAAATCCGGTATTTAGGCTTCATATTGCAAGCTGTTGGATGATAGGTATAGAGAACAGAAAAATTTAAACTCCTCATATATTTTTTATTATTAGCGCTACGAAAAAAATTATATAATAAAATTAGTACAAAATTGATTATTATAAAAATTATATCGTAAGATTAAAAAATATATAAATAAAATAATAAGGCATTTAGGAAATATATCTAAGAAAGTAATTTTAGTGTTGGATGTGAGTTCTAACATCAAGTCTTTTAAATTGTTCATTTTTTATTGAAATCCGACGAGGGTTTTTGTGGAACCATCATAATGTATATTGTATTCGCTGTTTTTTGAGTTACGATAAAGTTTATAGGATATAATATGTGTAAAACGTGATTTTCTAACCTAATGTCCTGAAAAGATTTCACGAAAAATACTGATAATTATATCAATTCTATAAATATAATGGTAATACATATATATATATTAAGATCATTATCTTAACATATATTATCATTATAATGATCCTTGTATTTGATGGGGAAAAAAATTTACGAAAATAAATTAGCGGAAAACTTCAGTGGACTTATCTTTTACGCTAACTGATATTTCCAGCTTCATCATTTACTCTTTGACTGATATCAGTGTTATTAAAATGTAAGATGCTTGCTTGGATTTCGCAACTCCTGCGAGACTGACTTTTTTAATATTCTACTTTTCATGAAAAATGAAAAATCAAACTTTGTGGGTGTTAGATTTCGGTTATTTGGGTTAATTGTTTTGTTTCATATAAGTGTTCTTCTTGTAGTCAATTTAATCTAAAGTACATGTCAAATATTTTTTTAAGATACCAATCAAAATTCTAAGCCAATCACATTAATAGGGGCACAAGTGTAGCTCATGGGATTAGGGTCTCCTGAGGCTGTGGAATCAGTTCCCATCCTGGGCAAGCTTTTATCTGTAAACAAAATCTTTTCCTGAACCATGGATGTTTAGAATGAAACGGTAATCTGTATATAGCCCCTCCCTCCATCACCCTAAGTGGTTGAAAGGGAGGCTAACACTCTCATACACACACACACACACACACACACACACACACACAAAATCACATTAATACTGGACTTTTCGTGTCGAAAACAATACAAGATGTAATAAATTGATCAAAATGTATCAAATCTATACAAAATCTAATAGTTTCGTGATAGAAGGACATCGTAGCTTAGAAACTCCCAAAAAACTTACCATAAAAAAGAGGAAATGTGGGGCGCCAGAGTAGCTTAAGGGATCCGTTCGAATATCGCAATTCTGACACTGCGGGTTCAAATCCCGTCCTGGGCAAGCTTTTATCTATAAATAAAAGCCTTTCGTCAGCCATGGATGTTTAGAATGAGATGGCGACAACCTGTAGATAGCCCCTACCTCCATGATCTTTTTATGTTTAAAAGGCAGGCTAACAATTGAAGAAATAAAATAAAAGATAAGGTCAGTTTTCCCAAGTGATAATCAGCAATATCAGAACTTGTAAGAGCAAGGAAAAAATTCCACGATGAAGAAAATAAGTAAAAATTTTGCATTGCTTTAAATTGTTTATCTCTAAAATTAACATAAATGTAATTTATTATCTTAATGGTTTTAGGAATCAAAAAATAAATTAAATTATTAATATAATAGACTTTTAAAAGATACTTCAAATCAAAAGTTAATTTTAAATTTCATAAGAATAATAAAAAAAATAACTTGAAAATTTCCGTCATAAATCTACAAGAAAATGTATTTTATTTATCTGTAGGAAAAGCGAGTTAAGATGAATTATATTTCTATACTAGTGAGCTTTGAATATTTAATTTACATCATTCTTTATAACGGTATATAAATGTTAACTCGTCTAATCTATTCAACTTGAAGGGATATAAATGTATCTATCTGTTGAGGAAGATATAATTTTACAAAAGGGAAAGATATGAATGATTGCTTCGGGCTGCAGATGTGGACTCTTTAGTCAATGTCTTGGCGAATTAAATAACCAGTTATCTTTTTTAGTGGGAGCTCATCTGTTTGAAAAGTTAGACCGCCCCACAATATTTAGGAATTTATCTCGTGACCTGAATATGTTAAGTTCAATGCAATTTATAGAATAGTGGTTCTTTTCAGACAGACAATATTGGAAAATGTGACGGTGAGTAACGGAAGCTCAATGCAATACTAACCTCTAACTACACTTCAGTCTTACTAATAAACTGTAAAAGTATATTCTGGAGGCACTGAATCTGGCACTTTTCTTCCCTGCTCAAGAAATCGGCAGTTTTCCGATTAACCGCTTGATCCAACGCGTTTCCTTGTCAGATTAAAAGGACCCATAAAAATTTAAAAGAGGATTAAGAATTAAGTTCCAATTTATCCAGACAAGAATGGAAAAGTTAAAATTATAGGCATAAACCCTGCTGTCAGAGGTCAGTGACGTCACAAACCTCCCATCATGGCAAGGCAATGTTTGTCCAATAATCAGGGCGAAAATGATGTACGGAGTGATCTCTGTGGAAGGTTTATGGTGTATGGAACGGTCGAGGCAGGCCTAGAAAAATCTAATGGCTGTTTCTTATTAAATGTGATTTCCTCTTTTGAAATAAGGAAGAAGGTGGCCTTCTTAAATTGGCCTCTTCCCGTGTATATATATATATATATATGACTAATTTAATTTTAATAAAATTAAAATGTGAGATACATTTAGTATAAAAGACTTTTACCATATGGTCTGTTCAGAAATAGCTATAGTTTATCAATAGGAGACTTATATATTAATTTCAATTTGTTTGTGATTGGTTGAGCCTTTGGAGCCTGCAAAAGAGGTGGGAGGAGTTGAAAACCCTTATCAATTAGCCAAATTGACAGGGAAGGGGGATTGATTTTTCAATGAGTTCACTCTTGGGACTAGGTGAAGGTCTTCCATTCACGACAAACACATTGACAAATACCAATATCCCATTGCTTTCAGTCCAATGAAGAAGCATAGAATATTATCTCTATAAGATGTTAAGGAAAGTGTTGGTAAGTTTCATTCTTACATTTTAGAAGAGTAGGGGTCAAAAATCACTATTACTTCACTTAACATGTTCTACAAAAAATGAAATCATTAAATAAATAATAAACAAAAAAATATATCAAAATTGTAAAGTGCGGTCGTCCTGTACCACCTTCTTATTATATAAATCAAAAATTAATTCATTCATAAGACAAATTTTTTTTAATGAAAAGAATGAAAATTGAAACTTGATTTCTATATTTTAAAACGAGAGAGCATTCCTGGCACTTGAAATTACATTCCTAAATATTTACTTTATTTTTTTTTTCTTATGTTGTGGAAAATGTATTTCTTAGATTACCCCTACTTAACAATTTTAATTTTTTTTTCTTAATGTTTATAACACAGATATTTAACTTGGCTTTTAAAATTAAAACGACCCTACACAGTTAACTGATATCAGTCTTCAACGAACTTATCCAATGGTTTGCAAAAAGAAACTTAAGTAATTATTTTGCTGCAATTATTTAATACAATTTGGTAATTAAACTATATTAATAAGTTATATGCTCATACCTGGCGTATTATGTGTAAAATATTATGCTTTTGATCTAATTTTTAATTTAATTTTTATTATGATTAAAAAAAACAACTGTAAAAGTGCTTTAATTAATGATAAAATTTGTTAATACAAAAAATAATATGGAAATTCTTTTGTTTCAAAGAAAGATAATTCATGATCAAATTTAAGCATTAAGAAGATGTATTCTCATTGGATATAGTTTCTCATTATACCACTAATCAAAATATCTCTATGGCTTTTATAAATCTTCTGTATAATTTAGTTTTTAGCAGATTTCTCTTGGGGAAATCAAGATATTCACATTAGTACCTTGGGAGAAAGGAAGTAGTCGTGGCAATGGGCTCTTAAACTAACGGTCCACTGTTCAATACTCACAGTGTGTACAGTTAGTTTTGTATTCTTGGGCTTCTGTTAGTGACCCAAAGAATTTCTTGTGTGCTCCTGGGAACACCCAGCCCTGATTGAATGCCATTCTTTATTGAATGGGGATAATCAAGCTACAGTAACAGTGGACTGACAGCAACCATTCTTCTATGTTGAGAGTAAATACAAATACATGTTTTCGTCCATGGATGACGGCCGAAATCCGGGTTTCGGGACTCAAGTCAAATTGGCACCTTAAGGAGACATTTAAAAGTCTTCGATCCTTTTTTTTAATTCTTACAATGAATTGTTTAAAATAGGGTTTTTTGAAAATAGAAACACAACTTTGAAGTATAGTATATCGATTAAATGAGTTATTAAATATGTAAAGAACAGAATATAACTAAAATCTAATTTTATTGCGTAATAAGATTAAAAACAAAAAATACCCTCTCATTTTTATAATTTTAATATCAAATTCGTTATTTTGATTTTTCAAACACCAGAAAAAATTTAATTCTAGTTAAATTTAAGTGAAGAAAAAAGGGGTAAGGGGTTTTAGAGTGAGAGTAAAATTCAAAATCGTTGTTAAATATGTTTTTTTGCTTAATGAGATACTAAAATATTATATTACAAAAAATATGTATGTTTTGTAACAATTACGTTCCGCAACATTTTTACATTTTCTAAAAGAATTTTACGAATGTACCTTGGGAACTGAGACAAACGGGAAATCTGCCTAGTTTACTTTTCTCCTGCGTAACAGTTATTTTTATTTTTATTTTTATAGATTTTTCATGACCCCACTCGCCACGTAGACGAATAAGCTGTATTTTCGTCTGGATCTCCAAGGTCATGCTGGCGACAGCGTTCTAAATTTAAAATAGGCCAACCTTAACAACTGTACTCTTTGTCAGAAAGAAATATTTTATTTCCAAGTATATAATATAATTTTTAACTAGATATATAAAGAAGGATATATACGGTTGAAAGGGAATTTAAATGGCAAATAAAAAAATCACATTCATTTCTGCAAAATATAAAATAATAT
>KZ807261.1:459829-473473 GCA_000696205.2 Oncopeltus fasciatus | reverse complement strand
GAATCCCTCAGTAGGTGGTTGGCGAAGAAGGGGGTGGCGGAGAAGGGGGTAGGGGTTGGGGGGTGGAAGCGAGTTGATGTTTCTTTGAGAAAAGCAAACCGCCCTTATTGGATCCTTGAGAAAAGTCACCGAAAGAGTGAAAACGATACGGCTTTTATTGATAAATGGTCAAGTATTTATTATTCACTTGTCTTTCCAAGTCCACCTCCTGGAGACTCCAGAAACAGAATCTCTTGTAACATAAAGTAACCTTCATCGGAAATGATCAGGCTTTCATCTCTCTTAGTTTGCACTAGAAGTAAATATCTCGAGTGGGCCCCCCAATTTGAATAATTTATTCAAAATTAGTTATATTCAAAAGGACTTTCATTTCGATTTTATACCTTTCTTTGATATTTCTGATTTTCAAGAAGTTATTTTGGTTATAAATTTCTCAGTGCTGAATGAATGATCTGGTGTGATTCACTTACATAAAACCTTCATTACTCACTTTCCTAATAATAACTATTTGAATTAATAAAAATCCATCATCCAGGAGCTGTGTAAAATATTGGAGTTTCTCAGAATCGTAGTTTATGTGTATTTGTATTTGAACATTCACTTTCATGTATTTTCCAACACTTATAGAATATACTAATTTGTGTTCAATTTCATTACTATGCGCGAAAAACATGTTTATTTCCATTTGAAATTTCAGTTAATCGTTTTAGTCCGATTTCGCTTGATAACTAACTAAGTATTTCTTCTTATATTTCAAAGTGATACTCCAAATTTATTTAAGATTACAAACTAAATGCAACTACTAGGCCGTAATTGTTTAATTTTGACGAGTAACACCTGAAATATTTATTTAATCATTAAACAAAAGTGTGTTATTAACTTCAAACTTGTTCAGTCAATAAGAAAATAACTTTTCGTATTTATTTCAGGTAATCTCCAACTATTATTTGACTTACTACGTTCTATGACGAACATAGTATTTCAGTTTTAATTTTAAAAGCCTAACTTTATTAAGAAAACAATTATTATTACTCTAAATTAAATGTTACGCCTGCTCCATTGAAAAAACATTCTTTTACGCAAATTTGACATTTCAGACGGAACTTAGACTCTGGAACATTTATGGACCCAGTTATATAAATATGAATTTTAGTGTATATTGCCTTTGCTGGTTTGTAGGTTAAAATTATTAATAAACGGATAAAATATTGATAAAATTATCAAAACTATAATGGAAACAATGTCAATAATATATTTCTTTGTAATCAACTAAAAATTATGAGCTTATTAGAATTCATTATCCAGTGATAAAATCATCAAAGTGTTTTTTGTTTTTTTTTAGGTAAAATATGATTGACAAAAAAAAAACCATACATTAGTAGTAGAATTAAGTAATGAATTAATTACGGTATGTAATCCCATGATGATCCAAATATCTACAAGAAATGCACAGGGAGCCAGAAAAAAAAATCTTACTACCACAGCCGGGAATTGAACCCGGGTCTCCACCGTAACTTCGGTGGTGAAGAGATCAGCGCGACTACCCGGAAAGTAGGACACCCGGGTTCGATTCCCGGCTGTGTTAGTAAGATTGTTTTTTCTGGATTCCGGTACATTTCTTGTAGATAAGAGCAGAATTTTTTTAGTTGAATTTTGGTAAAGGTAGATCCAAAAAAAAAAGTTTATTTTTTAATTAATGAAAGTGGTCACATCTTTTGCGCCCATCTTGTCCGTCTTTTAAATTTTATATATACTCTTATTTATTTCCATCTGTAATAAACCATGCGGAATATGCTTAGATCACTCAGCTCCTTCGTCAAAGACTTATTGCGGGCACAAACCGATTTGAAAAGTAGTAATGAAAAAAAGATTAAGAGAATACACAATAGCAAGTTGATTGTGCAATATATCTCTAACTATAGACGTTCAGGAATACATTGATACATTTTAAACAATTAATGAGAGGGAATAGAATAAAAAATCTAACTGTCCCAGCCAGGAATCGAACCTGGATCTCCTGCTATCCGTGCAGGTGTGCTAGCTGATTACACCACCGATACTAGCCAAATAACTTATTAAATTTCCCGCACTAGTGTCGAGAGTCTAACGTCGGAGGCAGACGAATATATCGTCTTATGCTCGAAGGAGCTGACATTGTCAAGCTGTTTATCAGACTCTCGTTATTTACTTTTTTAAATTTATTTTTATAAATATTTTTTTGTTCTAGTATTTAATCCCACGTAAATTTCAAACAATAAATGCAAGGCAATTGAATTCTAACTGTCTCGGTTAGATTATTTATTCGATTCCCTTTCATTTAGTGATAGACACATTTTTTTATGCTAATGTCGACTTGAAGAATTATGTATTTTGTATTGCTTTTTGGGCTTGTATCGATACATTTAGTGCCGTAATTCCCCCCTCCTGTGAAGGTAGACAGAACCTCTTTGGTTTGAGACGCGCGTACTCAAGTACGGGAGTGGTCACTCCCGAATGCACAGCTGTTGATCCATATAACGCTGAAGCCGAAGGCCCCCCCCCCCCCATCTATGGCGGCCGACTCAGGCACGAATTCCTTCCATTCGGAGGTGGTGGCGGGCACGTCCGACCCGGTATGCCACCCTTGTCCGTCCTGCATTCCACCCCCTCGACTATAACCTCCTGAGCCCTGTTATCTCCACAATGCGATAAGTCTTCATTTTCTTTTGAAATACTAGTATTTAGTTCAACTAGCAGAGAAAAAAAAAATAATGAGGCTTATATTTAATTAGTATTTAGCAAACGCATCTGTTTTTTTGTTTTTTTGCATTTACTTTGTTAAAATTAAATTTGGGTTATAGATAAATTTAGCATTATACATGTGATAAACATTTGTCTAACATATAATCTTTCTCATACTGTTATTAGACGTTTTTTATTGGGGTTCGGTCCAAAAAATACAAATTAAAAAAAAAAGTGTATTTTTTAAATTATCTGCCAACGTTTCGGCTTTCATCGTAAGCCATCTTCAGGACTTTCATGAAGTCCAGGGGGGACCTCGTGTCCCTAAGATCCCATTTTCATGACTGATGAGATGTCTTCAATAATATCTACGGTAAATAATAAAAAACTCTCCAGTTTCACATATAGTATTTCACTACACTTGTTTTATTCAATTATATAATTTTTTTTTTTTTAATTGCCCACTGGAAAATTGTCCTCGAAGAGCAAATGCCTTCGACTAGTAGTTCAGATAGTGTCTTTTCCTAATATCCAACAGCTCTGGATCTTCCAGGAGTATATGGTAGATCCAGAAGAGATACAGTACCAATTTCTTTGTATTCTCAATCCTAGACCCACCGTCGACCCTGAGGAGTCGGCAAAACCCTGAGGGCTAGAGGGAACACTTTTTATTTATTTATTATTGTTCATTTAAGAAAAAAATTTCAAGTTTTATTAAATCTATACCTTAAAGAATTCCGATAAAATTTATTAGTTCTGGTTTCATCCTGTGGGTAGAGCGTTCACGAACTTTCAATATAAAATCGGCTCTGGAAACGGACGAAATATCTCAGAGGCAGAGTATTTCAGCTTGTGTTACTTGTCAACCACAGCCAGGTGAAAAATGCTTTTATTAAGTAACTTTTTATTGCTTTTGTTGCCCAATTTTCAATTATATATATATTTATTTATCCAAATTTGGAATATCAANATATATATATATATATATATATATATATATGTATATATAAAATGAGCTATTCATTATTTTTTAACTTAAAGTCTGTTATTGTGATTGCCTTTTAATTGATATCCTGTTTTCTATAATTATGTCTGTCGTGTGATGTGAGAAAACCAGCCCTTTTGATAATTTCAACCCCTTGTGCTACAAGTCCTTCCGCCCTTCACACTCTCTCTCTCGAACGCCTTCCCCCCCTAATAAACTGCCTTCGCACCCTAACAAGCCTTTTACCGATTCACCTCGGTGCTGTAAATCTTATGTATGGCCCCTACTTTTAGATCCTCTACATAACCCCCTTCCCCCTTCCCCCCTGCAAACTTCACGCGATTACTTTAGAATTTACGGGCGTTAATTAAACAAATTAGCTCATTCAGCAAATCTAGCTCTTGGTCTGATTGTCTTTGGCTGGAGGGGGGTATTGAAAACCATTATATCCTAATTAGTTTATTTTTCACTACTATTTTTTAAACTGATAATTAGATATTATAAAACTGCGATTATACTTTTCTTAAAGTAACAAATTGATAAAAATCCTGGAAAAAAAAATTTTTTTTCCTCATTTCTTCTTTGATGCCTATACAGGTAGGACTAAAATATTTCTGTTTTAGGAAGATACAGAAAGGAATGATGAATAATTTAGTGAGTGCATACGAATATCTTAAAGGAAAATATACTCAAGTTCTAAATGAATATGATTTATAATTTTAATATAAATGATTAATTTTATATTTTTCATTAATGGTCAATCGAATAGGGAATACAAGTTATCAAATTAACCAGTTATATTTAGGCTAATATTTTGTTAACGATATTTATAATATCAATAAATTTAATTTAAAAAAATAAAGTAAAACAACATAAAATTACTTATTGCAATGAATCTGTCTTGAATTTAGGAAGAAGTGTACTCGTCAAGGTCACTTCTTCGTCGGTACAGCGTTGACAGACTATTTTGCTAAGAACAGCTGTTAATTCTTCTGGCGTGCCTCGAAGGATTCTTCTTGAACTCTAATGTCGGCTCGCATGCCCCATTTTTGATTTTGGCAAGATTTACATGAATAAAAAACACTCCTTGGATGTGTCAGAAGTAAAATGATAAATAATTAGAAAAAAAAAAAAAGAAGATTAATAATGTTAAGAATAAAATGATACTATTGTTCTTGAAAATTAAAATTTAAAATATAAAAACAAAGCTTAAAATCTATTTTGGAAAAGTTTTCATTACTTTCATTACTGATAATTTTTGAGTGTAAACAAAACAAGCCAGTTATAGTTGCACCCACGTCGCAGCTTGTGAAATATTTTACAGATAATCTTGCTAATAAGAAACTACAGTTTTATGAATTACGAATTTATATATTTTCGTTCATAATTAAAAAAAAAAAAAAAAACTACATTCGGTATTATAGCTTATTTTTTTTGCAAACTGGTGGATGATATCAATAATAGCTGAAAACAGTTAAAAAGAAAATGGTCTAAAGAAGGATCAAAAAATAAATTTGTAATTCATTTGCTATTATTAAATTTAAAAAAATAAAAATTAATAATGCCTTTTGGAGTAACAGAGTGGTTCNCGGGACAAGTCTGATAAGTTATTAAATTCCCCGCACTAGTGTCGAGAGTCCAACCTCCGAGGCCGACGAATATATCGTCTTATGTTCGGAGGAGCTGACATTGTCAAGCTGTTTAAAATGACTCTCGATATTTACTTTTAAATTTTAATTTTGTAAATAGCAGGAGATCCAGGTTCGAGTCCTGGCTGGGACAATTAGATTTTTTATTCTGTTCCCTTGCACTAAAAATTGTAAACATTTTTTTTTTATAACTGTTAATAACTTCGTTGATAGCAAATATCGAAGGAAAGGAATGGGTTCTTAGCTTAGATAAAGAACAAAATTTAAAATCTAAATATATACGTCATTATCAGGGAAGAATATATAGAATAGATTAATATAATTATGTAATTTTATGACATTTACAATCTATAACATGTAAAAAAAAAAAATCATTTAAGGTAGATATTCTAGATTTAATTTTTTTGGTATTTGATGGGCTCTCTTACTTAAGAAAAATATATATAACTCGTTATTTAGGCTCTTTTTTTTTCCTTTTTTTTTTTTTTTCCAAATGTTGCATAAGAATTTAATTAGGTTTTGTAGACTAAAATCTATCTAAATATATATAGAAAACTTTAAAAAAAATATAGTATCTGCAAGTCATTTTCTTTTTCTTCGTTTTATTTGAGTAAGAAAATGTTTACTGATTATTAAACTTACTGAGCTTTGTTGAGGAGTAAATTCAAAGTAAAAAAAAATATAATTCTAATTCCTTCACGAAAAGCGATTATTAAGGAAAATATTCATAATATAACAGAATATGTACTTCTCCTCCAAAAATGTATATAAATTCTTGAATTAAAAAAAAAAAAAATTTACAGATAATATTCTACAATGGAGTATCTGATTCATATACATTTATTAGTCAATATATCACTAAGATTTAATAGTTTCTCTGTACTCCAGCTGTTAAAACTAATTGAACAACTTTATAGAATTCAGGAAAATAATTATAATTAATTAATTAATGTTGAGAAATATCTAGAATTTAACCCTTATTAAATACTAATAGTTTAGCTTTTTTTTTTTTATAAATATTACTCACGAATGAATATTTAAAGAGATGGAGTGGTAACTTTTTTGAGATGTAAATAAATATTAAAAAAAAAAAGAAAAAGAAAAATCATTAAAACAAACGAAAAACGTATGTATGTATGAATAGCACTCCTCGTCATTCGCCAGTCTCCACAGGATATGCTGGGTCAGAACTTAAAAGCAGGCAGGTACGAACTTTTTACCGCCTACAGACTCAAGAGCTTAATTTCAGCTAATTAAGGGTATGTTTGCAGGATCAGAGGAAGTAAAAGCCAGGCTTCCTGTTCTTTAAAAAAAAAAAAAAATCCTATAAAAGCTGACTGTCTAACGAAAGCCTAAATTTGGGGGCGTTAGTTTCCAAGAAATTTAGAAATTAAAATATAAATTCACACCTTCTTAAAGATGAGAGATATATTTTTTTTTCAATTTGAAGGAGCATAATTATATTCATTATTATTAATAATTATTCATTAGTCAAATAAGGGTATTGGGGGAGAATTGGACAAATTTGTGTGTATCTGAGTTTGTTAAATTAAATTAAATTATTAAATAGAAAAAGGTGCAAGGGTATCCAGGACTGCTCTGACAAATATTTTATCAAAAAATTAATTAATCACGCATGTTTACATTAGTTTTGCTTCAAGTAACTAGCCAAAAAATAAATACAAAATACTAAGTTAAAATATAGAGTTTTTGACCATCAAGACTATTGTTAAAGAATTTTTTGGGTTTCGCTCAAGCTTGATAAAAAAAAAATACAATTTAAAAAATGCGTATTTTTTAAATGGAGAGGTTTTTTTCATGACGTCATTAAAATGTAACCTCAGGGATATGACGTTTCCCTCTCGCCTTCATGATAGCCCTGAAGATGGCTTACAATTTAAGTCGAAACGTTGGCAGATAATTTAAAAAATACACATTTAAAAAAAAAATTGTATTTTTTGGATCTACCTTGACCGAACCCCAACAAAAGAAAATCTAATAATGTGTATTTTTTAATATCTGCCGACGTTTAGGCTTACATCTTCAGGGCTATCGTAAAGTAGAGAGAGGACGTCTTGTCACCTGGATCAAATGTTCATAACAATAGAAATACTGCTAAATATGGTTAGTGAAGAATTACCAGATGTGTTTTCTTTACAACTACTTCTTTATTTAACTCTAACGTTTACAGTCCTATCTAAGGGACATCCTTAGATGCTCTTCTTAGATGAATTGACAGTTATGAGCAAGATGTATGTTCTTCAGACTAGTGAAGATGGTCTTCATCAAACATGGTCTTCTTGTAGCATCAGGAACCACGCAATTCCCCTAGCGAAGTCGTGGTCTGCCTGAATTTCTCACACCAAAGATCTTCCAAAGATCATCTTTGGATTCATCCTAAGATCCATTTCTTTATGCAAAATCTCTGAATCGTCTCTATCCTCCATTGAATGAGTAAATATTTATTTTGCATATTATTTCCCATTTTATTCTTAGGAGTGGTGTCATTGGTCACCTCTCCTCATGCGATTGATTGTCAATGAATGTGATTTTTATTTTGTACTTCGTTTTACATTGCTATCAAATTACAAAATGTTTTTATTTTATCAGAATGTAATAAATAAATAAAAGCTAATGTATATATGCGCTCTAGTGAATACCAAATAAATAAGTGAAATTTTGTATTTATCATCTTTTTTTCTAAAAGTTAAATTATCTCGATATTATAATAAAGGAGATATTAAGGTAAGGAATCAACTTGGAGCGTCTCTCGCCGTTCACTTTTTCTTACTTTATTTTAATTTTAGGGTAAAATTAATATTTCATTTTTCATTTGACAGTAGTTAGCAAATTACAAAATGTAAGTTATTTTACAGTATGTAATAAATAAATTAGGAACATTTTTTACATATGTGCGTTTCTGTTAATTGACAGATCGAAGCTGTGGCTGACTTTAAATACTGAGGACAAATCACATAAAGTTTCAAAAAATCCAACAAAAAAATTTTTATAGTTAGTTATTTGTAAGTAGGGGTATACCTTAAGCCTTTAATTATAAAAAAAAATCCATTATATGTAGTTGTAATTTTATACATAGACTTTTATGTTGATATTTAGTTGATACCCAAAATCTTAAATTTGTCACTTGATAAAATAAATTTCCCATTTTCTGTAATTTACATCAACATGAAAAATAACCTGACCGATCGCTATATCCTCCCAATTTAAAGCACGGAAAGAGAAAATTTAACTTAAAGTTTTCTTCCGAGGAAATCGGCTTAATTGTGCAGGATTACATTAGATGTCTGTCATCACTCCTCTCGAAAAATGTTTTTCACGACGAAACCCGCTGAAATGAATTTAATAATTGAATTATCCTGTCACTTCCTTTGGAAAATCAATCTCAGAATAAGGAATCTCATTACAAAACTCCAAAGGGGAAGTAATTAACTATCCTTATATCAGTTTAAGTTGGAAATCAATTATATATCCAATGAATATAAAATAGATTGGGGGATATAAGAGCTCCATGAATCCTTAATAAGGATAGAGAAAAGTAGCTGAGTGTCCTGTATTAAAGATTAAATAAAGGTTCGTCCTTCAACATGGCCGCCAACATTGGTCCTCAATTCCCTGTCATTGTGAATATCTGTGGAAAGGGCTGAATACATACAAATGTATTGTAATGGGGAAGATGTAATGATATTGCTGTTGGAATTTCCTTCGGATATTACATAAGAAATTTATCGTATGAAAAAACTAATTATTTTCTTCCTTAATATACACCTAACTCTTACGATGACTTCTTGCGCATTGAAATGTATGACACCCCCAGAAATGATCTCACAACNCCTATCACTTCTCTGCCCATAATCCTAAATTTGCTTTTACTTTACCAATGATTTATGTACCTCTATTTTAAAGAAAATTTAAGTTTATTATCTTCTTGGATAAACCCAAATAGTGTGTGTGTGTGTGTGTGTGCATGCGTGCATGTATATATATAAATATATGTGCTCTAGTGAATACCAAATAAAGAAGTGAAATTTTGTATTTATCATCTTTTTTTCTAAAAGCTAAATTAGCTCGTTGATGAGTGGATGATGGACATCATAAGTCGAGAGACGGGTTTAAAGTGAGATTTGGATTTAAAATTGAGCCTCTGACTTCGTTTCCAAATTATTATAGGGATTAATTTTTGTGTAAGATCGGATTAGTTGAAGAAGGTGTATAGAAGAAGACTAAATTGATCAGTCATCAATATCCTCGATATTATTTATGTTATAATAGAATTTAAAAAAATAAATACGTATAGAATATGATTTCCTAACATTTTTCCATTTTATAATAGCTAAACTTTAATGGTTATTTTAAAAAATAATAGTGTTTGAGCTCGTCCTCTCCCTGTAAGTGACATTACATTATTTCCAACACTGTATTTTGTAGCTTGCAGGACTAATTTTACTTCTGAGGGTTATTAATATTGATGCAATAGAAATCTGGACGTCAATTTAGTACCTGTTTCACAAGTATTTTTGCATATTTATCTTTTTATTTTTTTTATATTCTCTAAATCTCTCTAAATCTCTTTCCTCTATGAAATTGTATACACAAAGATAATTCCAGTCAAGGATTCCTTTTTAGATTTAAAAAATGGATAAAAAAAAAAAGAAAAAAGGGTTGCTATTTTTACCTTTTTATGATTATAAAAGAATAACATACTCGTATGAAATATATATTTGATGATTTATGTAAGGAAATTACAGCTAATTTGAAGTAAAGCGGCATTTTTAATTTACTGGAACTCAATCAGTCTTCTATTATATTTTTCTTTGTCAATAAGAATATAAAGTCCTTCAAGGAAACACTACATTAAACGCTGGGCAATTGAAGGTTTGACGAATCCAAAGTTCAGCTAATAAAATTTAAAGAGCAAATTGCTTTTTAATATTAATGAAGGCAGAAAGGGAGGAAGGTGAATTAGTGTGTTCGTCGGAAATTGAGAGTAGAAAGCGACGGAGAAGAGAGGGTGGGGGGAGGGGGTGGTTGGCGAAGAAGGGGGTGGCGGAGAAGGGGGTAGGGGTTGGGGGGTGGAAGCGAGTTGATGTTTCTTTGAGAAAAGCAAACCGCCCTTATTGGATCCTTGAGAAAAGTCACCGAAAGAGTGAAAACGATACGGCTTTTATTGATAAATGGTCAAGTATTTATTATTCACTTGTCTTTCCAAGTCCACCTCCTGGAGACTCCAGAAACAGAATCTCTTGTAACATAAAGTAACCTTCATCGGAAATGATCAGGCTTTCATCTCTCTTAGTTTGCACTAGAAGTAAATATCTCGAGTGGGCCCCCCAATTTGAATAATTTATTCAAAATTAGTTATATTCAAAAGGACTTTCATTTCGATTTTATACCTTTCTTTGATATTTCTGATTTTCAAGAAGTTATTTTGGTTATAAATTTCTCAGTGCTGAATGAATGATCTGGTGTGATTCACTTACATAAAACCTTCATTACTCACTTTCCTAATAATAACTATTTGAATTAATAAAAATCCATCATCCAGGAGCTGTGTAAAATATTGGAGTTTCTCAGAATCGTAGTTTATGTGTATTTGTATTTGAACATTCACTTTCATGTATTTTCCAACACTTATAGAATATACTAATTTGTGTTCAATTTCATTACTATGCGCGAAAAACATGTTTATTTCCATTTGAAATTTCAGTTAATCGTTTTAGTCCGATTTCGCTTGATAACTAACTAAGTATTTCTTCTTATATTTCAAAGTGATACTCCAAATTTATTTAAGATTACAAACTAAATGCAACTACTAGGCCGTAATTGTTTAATTTTGACGAGTAACACCTGAAATATTTATTTAATCATTAAACAAAAGTGTGTTATTAACTTCAAACTTGTTCAGTCAATAAGAAAATAACTTTTCGTATTTATTTCAGGTAATCTCCAACTATTATTTGACTTACTACGTTCTATGACGAACATAGTATTTCAGTTTTAATTTTAAAAGCCTAACTTTATTAAGAAAACAATTATTATTACTCTAAATTAAATGTTACGCCTGCTCCATTGAAAAAACATTCTTTTACGCAAATTTGACATTTCAGACGGAACTTAGACTCTGGAACATTTATGGACCCAGTTATATAAATATGAATTTTAGTGTATATTGCCTTTGCTGGTTTGTAGGTTAAAATTATTAATAAACGGATAAAATATTGATAAAATTATCAAAACTATAATGGAAACAATGTCAATAATATATTTCTTTGTAATCAACTAAAAATTATGAGCTTATTAGAATTCATTATCCAGTGATAAAATCATCAAAGTGTTTTTTGTTTTTTTTTAGGTAAAATATGATTGACAAAAAAAAAACCATACATTAGTAGTAGAATTAAGTAATGAATTAATTACGGTATGTAATCCCATGATGATCCAAATATCTACAAGAAATGCACAGGGAGCCAGAAAAAAAAATCTTACTACCACAGCCGGGAATTGAACCCGGGTCTCCACCGTAACTTCGGTGGTGAAGAGATCAGCGCGACTACCCGGAAAGTAGGACACCCGGGTTCGATTCCCGGCTGTGTTAGTAAGATTGTTTTTTCTGGATTCCGGTACATTTCTTGTAGATAAGAGCAGAATTTTTTTAGTTGAATTTTGGTAAAGGTAGATCCAAAAAAAAAAGTTTATTTTTTAATTAATGAAAGTGGTCACATCTTTTGCGCCCATCTTGTCCGTCTTTTAAATTTTATATATACTCTTATTTATTTCCATCTGTAATAAACCATGCGGAATATGCTTAGATCACTCAGCTCCTTCGTCAAAGACTTATTGCGGGCACAAACCGATTTGAAAAGTAGTAATGAAAAAAAGATTAAGAGAATACACAATAGCAAGTTGATTGTGCAATATATCTCTAACTATAGACGTTCAGGAATACATTGATACATTTTAAACAATTAATGAGAGGGAATAGAATAAAAAATCTAACTGTCCCAGCCAGGAATCGAACCTGGATCTCCTGCTATCCGTGCAGGTGTGCTAGCTGATTACACCACCGATACTAGCCAAATAACTTATTAAATTTCCCGCACTAGTGTCGAGAGTCTAACGTCGGAGGCAGACGAATATATCGTCTTATGCTCGAAGGAGCTGACATTGTCAAGCTGTTTATCAGACTCTCGTTATTTACTTTTTTAAATTTATTTTTATAAATATTTTTTTGTTCTAGTATTTAATCCCACGTAAATTTCAAACAATAAATGCAAGGCAATTGAATTCTAACTGTCTCGGTTAGATTATTTATTCGATTCCCTTTCATTTAGTGATAGACACATTTTTTTATGCTAATGTCGACTTGAAGAATTATGTATTTTGTATTGCTTTTTGGGCTTGTATCGATACATTTAGTGCCGTAATTCCCCCCTCCTGTGAAGGTAGACAGAACCTCTTTGGTTTGAGACGCGCGTACTCAAGTACGGGAGTGGTCACTCCCGAATGCACAGCTGTTGATCCATATAACGCTGAAGCCGAAGGCCCCCCCCCCCCCATCTATGGCGGCCGACTCAGGCACGAATTCCTTCCATTCGGAGGTGGTGGCGGGCACGTCCGACCCGGTATGCCACCCTTGTCCGTCCTGCATTCCACCCCCTCGACTATAACCTCCTGAGCCCTGTTATCTCCACAATGCGATAAGTCCCTGTGTGGCCGGCAGAATGGAGTCGCTATCATCCCTTGGGCAAACATCAGTCGTACTCTGGACCTGCATGTAGGGAGGATACTGGCTCAGCCGCTGCCGAAAACGTCAAATTATTTTACATGACCTTCCGCAATGTCTTTTTCCCGTTCTTTTCTCTCTTCCATTTTAGATGAACGATTTGATGAATGGAAGAACTGTGGTGGATGAATGAACGGTGGTGGATGAACGGTTGAACGGATTAAGAGTCAAAATGCTAATATCCCCTTGTAATTCAATATACAACTAATGTTGCCTGTGCTCAATGTTCATTACAATATTTCTCACTATTTACCAGACAAGGGATTTTTCATTTGATGGCGTTTACATGTTCTTAAATAGTCTCTCCATCATTAAAGGGATGTGAATTATTTTGAATTAGACGGAGAATGAGGAGTCCAACACACACACAGAGATGGAGAGAAAGTACATGTAGAAAATGCGGGTAAAAAAAAAGTACACATTTTACTCTTTGTGATTTTTCTTTTTGAGTGTTCACTACATTCTTTATCCTACCTTTTATATATATA
>KZ807261.1:442496-459367 GCA_000696205.2 Oncopeltus fasciatus | reverse complement strand
GGGGGGGGGGGGGGAGGGTTAGGAAAGATGGTGTTCCACTTCTCTTGTTAGAGTCGTAAATATTTTATTCTAAATGTAAAAACCTTAATTAGAATTTTTATCATGTACTAATTTATCAAATATAATAGTTAGAAATTTGTTGGTAAGTTTTATGATTTTTAAAGAAGTAGTTCTATAAATAAGGTATATATTTAAGAATGTAACTCAAAGGATGGAATTCTTCTATTCCTCTTATTATAGGTCGATGGGGAGCCAGCCTATGCTCGTATACATTTCCTCCTTATATCCCTTATCGGAATCACTGATGGTATTGATAATTTATTATTTTCTCGTAAATTGTTTCAGATGACATTCAGATATATTTTCCCGCGATAAAATATCACATAAAGAAATGTATCAGATCAACAGTCATCTAATGTTACTCTAACTGCCATGGACCTCTTTGGGGTTTTACAGCAAGAGACAAACGTCCTTGCCGGAGGAGTTATATATCGAAATACTTTTTAATAGAATATATATTTATTCCCAGGAATCTAAAAGTGCGTTACAATAATTTATGCATTACACATCCTTATTATTAATATAACTTCATTTAATCAAAATTGTTAAATCCCACATTCATAATAATGATATACATATTATATACTTATCATAGTATGCTGTACATAATATCTCTAACATCAAATAAAGATATACATCGAAAATAACACACATTTATATTACATAATATTACTTCAAAATATTAATTACAAACATCAGGCATTTTTTACATATACAAAATATAACTAACAATTTTAACAAATGATTTTTGAAATTTACTTTCTTTTTCTTTTTTTTTTTTTTTGTAAAGTCAATTTTCAATTTGAAACTTTTTAATTAAGTTTCCTTATGAGTCTAAAGATTTTGTTCATCTTAGACTTTTTTTCTGTAGGGAATTTAAACGACGAAGTTCAAAAATTTCATAAAAATGTTTGAGTGGTAGTTTTCAATTATTTAAAACGCCTTCTTCACGATGACCAGAATATTTAAATAATATATTTTTTACTTTATCAATCACTAAAGCTTTATTACTTTGGGTAAGCTGGTGCGGTGATACACTGATGAACGGATATCAAAATTGAAGACACCAAGCTACACAGGCAAATTTGATATTGTTTCTCATAGGTGAGCGCTTTCGAGATCATCAATCCCATCCTCAGAGCCGAGGAATCTCTTAGAAAAAATGAAAGATAGAGACTTCTCTCAATAAGGAGAACTATCAACTCCAGTTATCAATTTTGATATCCTTTTGTCACTAAAGCCCAAAAAAATTAGTACTGAGATTCAAAAAACCATTTTATGCCCAATGCATAGAGAGGCAATGTCAAACGCTTACAAGTAACACTAAAATTAAAACCCAACTCAGGATACAGTAACCTCCCCCACTCTTTTTGGATGCACCGACACTGTACTAACCTTGAATGAACATATTTACACTCTAGGGCAAATTATTATTATTATTATTATTATTAATACATCTTTATTTCATCAGAAGCGAAAAATCCCACATACATAATAATGATATACACAACATATACTTATGAAACAATTAATGCGAGAGAATAGAATAAAAAAATCTATCTGGCCCAGCCAGGACTCAAACCTGGATCTCCTGCTTTTCGGGCCAGTATTATTTGTTTAAAATTCATGTGGGATAATTCACCACAACTTCATTGATATTTATATACTTATCAAAGTATACTGTACATAATATCACTCATATAACATAACTTCATTACTTAGGCACTTTTCAAATTTAAATAATATAACATAAATTGTTAAGAGAAGATTTTTGAAATTTGCTTTGTATATATATATATGAGCCATATTCTCATCTCTCCAATGTTTATAAGCGGAGAACTTTAGAAAATACTCAATAGCTCCGTTTGATATATGCCTGAGGAAAATCTGCTTCAATCTTAATATAAGAACTTGAAGATGGTGCAGACAACAATCAGTGGTGTGATACAACAGACTCAATCCCCTGCGGACTTTGCACCCGGAAGAAGAAGGATAACCCCGTGTCCTGCTCACAGTTTCATGGGCAAGATAAAGCTTTGGGTTCGAGTCCCGGACTGAATGATTTATCCTAAAGAGCCGGGTCGAGAGCTCTGTTTTGCGGGGCTCCGGGGAGGGGGTGAGTGCCCGGACGTGATGTGAATCCCCGAGGCCAGGACGTCCACGGCTATAACAGTCCTGTAAACTCCGACAGTCGGACCCATTGGCCGTCGTTGCGGGGTGTGGCTGTGGAGTCCTGGGAGAGAGCGCGCGGGGAAGGGTCGTTAAGGAGGATTCAGCAGTAGAAGGAAGTGTCGAAATGTAGAGTGTGTATATGTGTGTGTGTGTGAACTTGAGAGATAGTGGGAGAGAAAAACTCAGAAGATACGTATAACTATCAAAATATACTAAATTTGAATGTTCTAAGAGAAAAAATTTTCGGGGATTCGATTTTGGAATTTGAATAAATAAAACTAATATGTAAAAAAAAAAAAAAAAAAAAAAAAAAAATGTTTTTGTAGATCACAAGGAGAGTTTGTTGACCGTAGATATTATTCTAAGATGATTTTAGTTGGGGTTCACATTTCCATTTTCAGTCATGGAAATGTGAACTTAGGGACAGGACGTCCTCTCTCATTTTCACAGCCCTGAAGATGGCTTGCAATGTAAGCCGAAACGTTGGCAGATAATCCTTTAAAAAAAAATACATTTTTTAAATTTGTGTTTTTGTTTTTAATAGATATTATTTTGTTCGGTCAGGGTAGATCCAAAAAAAAAAAAAAAAAAAAAAGTGTATTTTAAAATAATTTAACATTTTTGCTTACATTGCTATCTCAGGTTTATCATGAAGGCGAGAGGGGTCGTCGTGTATTCTGGATCCCATATTCATTACACAAATATATATTCCCTATATTCATGAGTCCCATATTCGTGTGAATATGACTGAAGAAATAAAAATTAATTCATGTTATGTAATACTAAATGAACGTAATAAATTAATTGAGTGAGCAGTTTAGAGAATATAATTTAAAAAAAAAAGTAGGTTATTAATTTTCGTATACTTTTAATAAGTTAAAGCACACTAATTTAATCTTATCATTTCATTATTACAAAAATGATGCATGACTTACAGTAATAGTAATATAAATGACATAAAATCTTATAAAATACAAACACTTCGCACTATTTCCTAGTGTTATCTTTTATATAAATAACACTAAATAGATAGTAATTAAAATATAGGATTTTACTCTAAATATATCCAAAGTATATCAAATAACCCCATTCCTTTAGTATTTTTAAAAAAAGAGAAAATTATTATTGTTTTGGTTTTTTAAAAATAAAAATAATCAATTTATCCTTGACAATCTATCCAAAGAGGTGCATTCAGAAGATTAGAGATGTATACGACTCGAGAACTCTGCCGATAGTTATTATAGACAAGTCTCTCGAATCTACTCCGTAATAAGAAAACTCATTAATAAAAGATATCCATTTACTTTCTTAAGAAAAAGTCTATGAATGGCAATGAAAATTTACAGAAGCAAGAACTGTCCGCGCCTGACATAGAGCTAAAATAAAGTCCATACTGATAATGTCAGTGGGTGACGTTGTTGAGAGGAATTCATGACATCACACACTAACATTGACTACAGGTACCTCTCTGTTAAAAGCTGACTGGAACCTCTTTGGCCGCTGTGTTGATGCTAGGGAGGTTATTACCGGTTATCACTCTAGGCCAGGTAGCAGTATACATCTCGTCTGTTATCGGTACTTGCTGTTATGATCCTCGTATAGATTATTGGAAGGTCTGCTGGATCGTCTTATGCTCATACTAATAATTGCTTTAACATTTCCTTTCATCAGTCTTACTTATTTTAAAATTGTCTTACCCCCCCCCCCCCCCCAGCTCTCCTTTTTTGAACATCACTACTAGGTGTTCACGTAGGCTTCGACGGTCGTCAGAAGTATTTACCGTTTCTTCTTCCGGGTTGGACCGTGTCAAATTGGTGTTATTTGTCGAGCTTTCGCACATCATGTGATGGCTGTTTCAGGGCTGAAAAGAGAATGTTCTCTTTTTTTCTCTTTTCAGCCCTGAAGAAGCCATCACATGATGTGCGAAAGCTCGGCAAATAACAACCACTTGACACGGTCCAACCCGGAAGAAGTAACGGTAAATCACTACTAGGTGTCAATTAAGATACATTCTGTAATAATGTATTTCTTTTACAAATCACTAGGACACTTTTCATCTCATTTTGACAGGGATGATGCAGGTTCCCTTCTTACATATATTACCAAGGTCTGAGGGCAAGCTCTCGCTGTAGATCTGAAGTTTTCCTCTGAGACGACACGGACAAGGTTAGCCATTTCTTCCGGATAGAATGGTTATTGTTTCTTCCTGGATGTCCTGGACTTCGGCCCTGGGCAGATATATTATTTAAGTTTACTCCTGACTTAGCTTCTTCAGTCTCCTGGGCCTGGCGGCCTCAGACCTCTGAATAATGCAGAGGGGAGACCACTCTTGTGGGCGTTCGTCAATGGCGAAAGGACATTCCTCCTCCACTGCTATATTAAATATTAACATTCATAGGCCTTAAGTAAAATATGTTAAGAGAATTGCTTGAATTAAAGTGACTTAACGTTTCCTTTGCTTTCTAAACAAAAAACAATGAAAACCATTTGACATTAACAATTAACATTAAGAAAATCTTTGAACATAATATGCTGAAGAAATTAATCAGTGTTTTCGGCTAAGATTAGTATAATGCATTTTAGATCTGATGACTTGAAAGTTAAGTCGAAACGTTGGCTATAATAAAATAATTAAACAACAATTTTTGAAGTATTTTATTTTTCAAACCCTGACCAAGAGCCTGACTAATTTCTCCAGCATAAAATTTGATGGACAACCAACAACCAAACATTTTAATTTAATAATAATAATGAAAAAAATTCGTCTCGCGGGAGCTGCTTAAACTAAGCGAATCCCTCAGTAATGTTGTTCATGAATATTTGTATTTAAACCTTACACGCATAAACAATATATATTTTATTCATATTCAAATATGTGTTAACTGTCATTACTGTAAAATAAATATGAAACTCAGTGCAAAGAGTAAAAAGAGTAAAAAATGCTTTTGTACTCGGACCTGACTGATAATCCCTAAATCCAGTTTTAAACAATCAAAAGATTCATCACATTAAAAAAAAAAAAATGTAAAGTATAACCGTTTTTACACATACTAACACACACAGTTTTAAGTGTGTGTGTGTGTGTGTCTGTTAAAACGCACTAAAATTTATATATACAAAACACCTGTTTATGTGTTCATATATCTATATATTTATACACATTGTGTGTGTGTATAAATATATGAAATATAACGAACCCCAACAAAATAAAACAACAAAGAACTTCAAATATATCAATAATTTGAGAGTCACCTTCTTTCCTCTTGTGATATCATTTTTACTATTCAATGTAATCAAATTACAAAATTTTTTCATTTACCAGAATGTAATAACTAAATAAAAGTATTTAAAAAATATATGAATAATAGTGACTGTATGTAAAATTTTTTTTCTATTTTTATTTTATTATTCAACAAGTGAAATATCTTATTTAAGGTGATTAAGCACAGCAAAATTTTGTTTATTGATAAAATAAATATTTTAGGAGTTAAAGAACGAATCTGAAAATTTAGGAAAGAAAAATGTGAGTTAACTAAACCGCTAATTTTAATTTTGGTAACTATAAATAGTTTTTCTTAAAGAAAATAGCTAGAGTTTTTAAGGAATTCTGCGAAAGACAAAATAAGTTCTATAATTCAACATATAAATTTCATGCAATTTAAGGAATGTTAAGATATGATTGAAGCTTAGAATCCCATTTGATTTTCTCATATATTCAAACATATTTTTCAAATGTAAAGCTTTATTACGCAAGAGATGTTTAATTAAATTTACTTCGGTCCTTAATGGTCGCTGGATAAGCCGAGTAATAAATATGGCGGAAATTCTATTGGGGGGTTTAGATTTGCTCATGATATGAAAAGCTATTGGACGGTATTGGCCGACAATGTTCCAGCATGGACAATGTCGGCTCCGACCATTAGTGTATGTCATCCTTTTGTCGTCCCGGGCTAATATAGAGAGGAGATTACAGGATAGGATTAACTCTCTCTCTCTCTTGCCAATGGCGGATCTTGAAGGGCCCATGTATGGCCAGTCGCCGAATTACGGGACAATTGCTGACTCTCCATTGTTTTACGCCATATCTTCCTACCAGTAATGCAGTTCCGCGTTTGTTTTGTCCGCTTTTAATGAATGGAGTTTCACATTCTTCTTTAGTGCATTCTCCAATAACTATAAAACTATATCACCAATTGAGGTTTGCCTAAATTAACTTTAATTACATGAAAATAGATTGCATTGTTCTCAAAATATGCTCTTAAAATAGAGTAAAAAGCTAGAAAAAAACTCTCTATCTCCCCGGCTGAGGAAAAATAGTTTTTTTCTAGCTCCATGTACGATTGAAATAAATAATGAAATGTGGGATTACATTACCACAATTATCATCATGATGTTACACGATTACATTTCACAGACATAAAAAAATTGGGGTTCATTTGCTTTGTAACACACACTTATATGATTAATTACTTGACTTTTCCTGAAAAATAATAGATTCAATTGTGCTCCCGTTTTTGAGAAAATCATTCTGAGAAATTATCATAATGGCTTATTGATAAGGAGGCTAAAGACAATTCAGAATTCTTTTTTTTTTAGTTTTTAATATTTTTTTCCCCTACTTTTATTTAATTTATTTATTTTATGAATTCTCTCCTCCTCCACATTATCTCAATGAGAATTATACATGAGGAATCTATTTCAGCACCAATAAAAGAACATTCCTTTACCTGACAGTTAATGTACCACTCTATGGACAGGATAAAATTCCAGTCAATCACAAAATACCAAGACATAAAATTTGAAATTTTGATTCAATTATTCTCTGTACATTCAAAGAAGAAGCTAAAAAAATGATCCTTTCTAAATCATTTATATATATATATATATCATTATTATTTAAAAACTTTTTTGGATAGATATTGTTTTGTGTGTGAATACTGTGTCTTTGTTTGTACTAGCAAGATGAATTATTTAAATCTCAAAACCTAACTTTAAATACACCATACCATTAATTTATTTGTCGTTCATAATTAACAGTAACCATAGAGAAAGCATTATCTTTTTAGATTTACTATAGTAACATATTTAAAATAAATGAAATAAATTTTCCGTGTATATATACATAAGGTTTTTTTTAAAGCGAGGCATATCATTCCTCATATTCCTCGTTTAATATAAATTATTAAGTATTTAATTCCTTGCTTTTTAATTATTTTTTTTCTAATTTTAATTATGAGGATTTTTTGTTTAATTTTTTTAATTTTTCATTATATATATATTACATACATTATATTAATAAACAATATTTTGTTAACACTGGAGCATTGAAAACCAGTTTTAGGACATAATAGGAAGAAATTTTATTTTCTTATGTTTGTATTTTAAAACATTTTTACAAAAAATGTATATCAAGGAAATATTTTTGTATAATATACTAGGGGATTGTGTTTCCTCAACCCCCCCCCCCTCATGATACCCCTCACTCTTGAGATTTTGAGATAAAATTAGTAAACTATCCATCTTAATGTTGTTAGAAGTTCGTTGCCTATCGAGTCTAATGCTAGAGAAATTAGTCAGTCTTTAGCCATCATCAGAAAAATAAAATACTCCAAAATAGTTAAGTAATTTCTATTATTGTTGGCGAATGTTTCGACTTAACTCGTAAGTCATCATCAGGGCGACAGTGGTGTATCATCATCCTGGCAGAAACCCTGACCAATTTCTTCAGCATTATTGTTTAACATACAGTGGTCTTACGATGTAAAATTTAATGAATGTACTGTTGGATAATTGTGGGAAATATGCTTTGTATAAAATATCTTCTACGTTTTCCGAAAATTAATAATATTGGTATCACGTAGTAGAATTTCATGAATCTCTACTTGAAAAATTTCACATTAGATGTATATCAAATCTGATAAACACACATGTACAACTGTAGAGAGCAAATTTATTTTGCTAAAGCTGTTTTCGTTTAATGAAAACTTTAAATGAACTGTGGTTGACAAATACTCTATATTTTCTTAAACGGGAAAGATAAAATGGTCCAGCCTCCTGGTTCCAATATAAAACAGTCATGAGATCTATGTTGCGAGCAAAAATAACACCCATAAATTGTAGTATGCGATATGCTGTCAGAGGCAGGTTATGTTGAGGACGAGATAGATCCAGAACAGCTGGAGTATCGTTAGTTCAGAGACACCAGCTGATCCATCATCCTTGGCACTCTGTCTTATCCATCCAGCCACTCTTAATTTATCTACCCAGCTTCTCTCGGGCAAGGAGGAGTACGCGGGCGACACTCTGATACTCTGATTTTCAGCAAATTTCTGGAAGGAAAATCTCTTGCGCAGTAAGTCAAGGTGTATATATATATATATATATATANGCAGATATATAAGAATATAGACGTTACGCAGCTCCTGAGTGAACTAAGAGGATTCCTTTAGCATCATAATCGATAAATAGGATCAGGTTATAGGGCGATCAACATCATGGTTATTACGCCCTGACTGTTGGGGTTTATCTAAGGTTAAATCTGTTATCCATTATTTTAAATGTTTTTATTGGGGGGTTTAAATTTTTTCATATATGCCTGCTTATCTCAAAATGCACATACGCTTGCCTACATTGGATTTATGGTTTGCCAGGGATGCCGACAGTTGTCTTGGGAGGTTTTTACATGTAAATAGATTAGTGTAATATGGGCATTCCTCGATGAAATGTTGAACGCTCATTTGAGAGCTACACTTAGGGCATATTGGCGGTTGATCTTTAGTGATTAGATGCACGAGGGTAAGATTGGTGTGACCTATTCTAAGTCTGGTTAGTAGGACTTCTTCCCTTCTGTTCTCCAGGTTCGATGTGGACCACTCCTTATATATATATATATANTATATATATATATATATATATATATATATATATATATATATATATATATATATATATATATATATATATATATATATATATATATATATATATATATATATATATATATATATATATATATATATATATATATATATATATATATATATATATATATATATATATATATATATATATATATATATACACATGAACGTTACATGTGATGTAAAATGCATCTTTTGATAATAAATGAATCTATGTTGAGATTCGTCACTCTTAACTAAATCATACGCACTTCTCAGCAAAAGAACATTTTTTACAGGCATTTTAAATCTCATCCTCCACTTTCGATCTTCCAGATATGAAAAATTTCATAAATTAAAACTAGTGGTAAAATTGTGGATTTTAGATCGTTAAATACAAATTTACAGTTCAGTTTAACCCCCACATCTAATGTTTTATCTAGAAACCATATTAATTATATTACTCCAGACTATATATTCACCGCACTGCATCGAATATGTCGTATTTAGCCATACTTCATCATTCCAGGTAATTCCCCACAGTCTTATAGGTCCAATTTTGCTCAGTAACGAACTTTTTGATAATGAACTGCAGGATTTGATTGAGCAAAACTGAAAAATATATCCATCAGAAGTGGGTTATTGAGCAACACCGACATTACACGACACACACCCACAGATATACATATACATATACATATTTTACTGTCTATTATCTTTGGTTTCTCGTTGGTACAAGAAGAAAATATCGAAAACATTTTCAAAAAAATCTGACAAGAAAAGAACCTCAATAGGTAAATTCTTTTAAAATTTTTTGGAATAATCTGTCACTTAGTAGTGGAGTAAAATAATTTAAACTCCACTTTTAGCTTATATAGTTAATGATTGACTAAAATTAGTGGTAGTATATTGGTCTTTATAAGTTGTAAAAGACTACGATTTACCAGGGAAATCCATCTTAGGGTCTACGAGCACGACCGGGAAATGAAGGGGATGGGACTCTCTCGATTTTCGTAGATACGTTTTTCATTATCTTTGTCAAAATTTCAGACTAATATTTAGAATGAATAATTTCATTTTTTATTATTTTAATTTATTTAGCACTATATAAAAAATCGTAAAGTATTATAAATTGGACTATTTGAGTTTATTAGCTACAAGAGTTTTATATTTGACTTATCTAGAACAATAGATAGTTCCTTGCAAACTTAGATCAATTGGGTACATGACCATTAACTGAAAAACGCATCGTATTATATGTATGTATTTAATAATATTGGTAATGATTAGAAGCAGAAACTAACATTTACCAATATAAATGAAAAAAGTACTCACTCAGTTATATTACGAATATTTTCCTTAATAATCGCTTTTCGTGAAGGAATTAGAATTATGATTTTTTCATTTAGAATTTACTCCTCAGCAAAGCTCAGTATGTGTGTGTGTGTGTGTGTGTATAGTGGAGGGGGATGAGGGGGGTTATTAATTAGACTAAATCGATAAAAAATCATCTTTAACCTTAGTAGTCATTAGTAATGCACCAAAACTGTATAAAAACATAATAGGTTAAAATTGAGCTTTATATATTTTATACTAAGTAATATTTTAACAAAAACAGAAAATTAATTGAGATTTCTGGTAAAGCGAGCTATTAGCTATTAGGCTTTTTTCAAAGTCCTTCCTGTCATCTAAGGCCAAATTAATAGTTTAATTTAAATTAAGTTACTAAAACAGGGAATAATAAGTTTATTTTCAAGTAAATTTAATGACCATTTTCATTTTCATTAAATTAAATTCCCTTTATTTTGTTGGATGATGAGTGGGGAAAATTCATAGACCGAATTCAATTTTAGCTAAGTGTAAGTGTATCATTTAATGTAGGCCTTAAATTCCTGACTTCTACTAAAGCTAAACTTGGTTAAACTGGGGGCACGGTGGTCTGTGGTTAAAGGACGGTGGTCTCCTCTGATTAAGGACCCAGGTTCAATTCTGAAAGCGCTCAGTTGTTTTCGTTCTTTCTGTGCTATTGTTTGCAATGACCCAGAGGATTTCTGGTTAACTTCTATAGGGAACACCCATCCTTGATTTGAAACCATTCTTCATTGAATGTGGAAAAACTTAGCCAGCTGGAATGGTGTACTGACCAGACGCCTTATCTAGTGTGCCGCGGATTGATAATAACTACATGTATTTCCCCTCTGGGCCCTGTGTGGCCTGTTGTTGCGGGACTGGCTCGGCAAAAGTGTTCCACTTTGCGCGTTGTTCCAATTGGGTCAGTGTTAAGTTGTCCAGTTGGTTGTTGCTGACCACGCCTAAGTTGCAATTCCCCTTCTCGGCTGTTACTCATGCCGGAGTTCCAGCTCGGCTCGATTCCCCCACCCCTCCAGCCCGACAGTGGTGCACACAAAAGCCCCACCCCCCTACCCTTCCTCAGCCCCTGCATTCGGCGACACAATCCAAGGGTGACTAGTGCTAGAAATTAATTAACTCCCGTTTAGTAGGGGAAGTTATAATGGGCAAAGTTCTTATCAGGGGTCGAGATAGGTCTCTCTAATGACGGGGATGGTCAGCTGCGGTCAATAGACTTCCCTGCCCCGTGGAATACCCAGAACATGGCTGGCTGCGTCAACACAGCAACTCAGTGGAAAACACACACTTATAAGAAGTATTTGCTTATGTCGATTCAAAGCGTACTAGCAGACTTCCTCCTGCGAAGTTATACTTCCTTGACTAGGCCTCTGAAATATTATTTAAATTCTTCGCAGACCCAATATAATTCAAACTTTGTGTGTCTGAGTTGGCACTCCTGCCTGAACAGTATGAAAAAAAAAAGGTTCTTTAGGCTTGTTTTTAAAATGTGATAGGTGGAGATGACAGTCACCAATGACTGAAATTGATGAAGATGGGTATAATATTAAAAACCATTTTAATTTCCTTGTGTGACCAGAAGGCCCCCACTAGGATTTATCAGATCCGTCAGTCTACTGGAGACAACACAGTCTAAATAAAGGAGTAAACGCCTACAGAAAAATCCCCTCCATAGCTGGAGGAAGGTTTTGGATCTTTACTGAACAATCTGCTTCTAGGAATACTAAACAATTGCGCATCGGAATGTCTTATGTATGAGTGTGTGTAAAAAAAGTATGAATTTGTTTAGCAGCTTAAGAACCCTCGATTCTATAAAGCCATTATAAAAAAAAAAAAAATTGTGATTCCTCTCTCGCTTAAAATAGAGAAATCGTATTCCTTATTTCAGTATTTTATCAACAAAACTGTTTTCTTATAATAATCTATCTATTTTTTTCGTCTTTGTCTAATAAATATTGATATTGAAAAGAAGATTATTTTCTCTATACTTATTCTCATTGTTTGTTTTTTTGTCATCTAATATAAAACTTGTAATTTTCTTTAATTTTTATCAATAATAAAATATACGCCTTGAAAAAAATATTGTTGATACTTGAAGTCGCTTATGATTGTCTCCGTGATACATTTAATATAAATTTCTTATTTTAGCCTGGGAATGTCCCTTATTAGAGGGACAATGTATGTAGATTTGTAGGGATGTAGAAACAGCTGAAAACCGTCCTAAATCGGAATGTGACATGGAAATATTAGAGGGTTATCTCTAACCGCTACCAAACAGCCAGTTCAAAAATATGAAAATAATTTTATAAAAGCTCAAAAACTGTCCTTGGCAGCTCATAAGGAAGTAGAGCGTAGAATGGATAAAGTTCAAAATAAGGGTACAAAAAAGAAGCTGAGGAAAAATTTTTTTTTTTTAAAAAGACCGAATTACAATATTAATATGTAGCAAAACATCTTTTAAGACTTTTTAAAAAGTGACTCAAATCTTCCAAATAAAGATATAAATATGAAAATTATAATTGTTATGAGAAGATTGAAATGCATAAAATGAAACTCAAACCAATGTAATAATAACTAATGAATTATAGAAAAATAAATGAAAGTACAACAAAATAAAACGAAAAATTTATGCTAACTCTTTTCGATTTTGAGTAATTTATTTGTAGTACAAATTTAACCAAAGATCTAAATGTATCTGGAGTTTTCCGATGGTACCGGGCGACACCACTGACAAAAATGACCACAGATACACATTTTCAGCCGACAAAATGTCCCTTTGCGGTCAGCGGTACTTTATGCACTCAGATACTGCAGTCACACACGGATAAATAGTGTATTACCTCCCTCTACACTAGCGCCAATGGACTCTGGATTTATTAAAAATGGTGGAGTAATAATGTGATGAGTAGTTCTTCTGAGGACACGCCTTTTTCAATTATTTACATCAATGAACAATGCATGGTACAGTCGATAGTTTATTTAATTTTTACTCAGAGAGATATCAATACAGTGCAGTAAATTTATTTAGCGCTAATTATTATATTTTTTTATTTACTTATTTTTAGAGATTCATTGGGACAAATCAATGCAGTGGGATAAATTTACCTAACCGCTAATTTTTTTTTTTTTTTTTTCTATAAGGCGGAAGAAAGATGTAAAGAATGGGATTTAAAAAAAATTTACAAAGCCCTTTCTTTATGCTGCAATGTAAACATCCACCCTAAAAAAAAAAAAAAAAAAGAAAAGTAAAAGGACTGTGTTAATATGTTTTCTAAAACAAAGGAGAAATCCAAGATATGGCATACAATACATATACTTTTTCATCGAGTCAAACTGATGACTTTCAGTCAACAAAGTGCAATATTTGCTTGCTCCAAAGGGACTAAGATAGAAACTTAAAGTCATTAGCTAATGGGGTTTTAATTTAAGTCAAAATGATGAGGAGGGAGGGTAGATATTTTGAGAAGAATACAAAATGTAACTGAATTAGAGAAGAGTGGAAACAAGGGGATATTTGAGAAGTAGGAGGAAGATATGGAAATAGTGGTAGAGAGAGAGAGAGAGTGAAGGATAGGAAGGAAGAAGAAGAAGAGGGGGAGGTGGGTGAGTAAGAGAGAAAAAAAGAGGAGGGAGTGGGGAGGGGAAGAGAGTGAATGTGAAGCGTAAGTAAAGGATGTAGGGATAAATGAGAGGTGATAGAAAGAGATTGTGGAAATACGGGAAGCAGGCTGGGGATATAGAGATTATATAAGAGATAGAGATTCAAAGTGAATGAAGCCTTTAGGTAAATACCTTTGGTCGTGGTCTGAGGGGAGGCCTTGTTAGTCAGCACCGCTAATGCAATATGGAACGAGCCATTTGCTTTTCAAAGCGCGGACAGTTAGCGATTAAACCTCGAGCCTCGCTCTGCGACCTCTTTGGCCAGAGAAAGAAACCTTCGCGAATCATCCTCGTATATTTTACCTCAAGCTTCCCTTTCTACATTTTATTCAATTTATATGTATTTACTATGAATTACGTTAATATTGGTATACAATTTAAATATATGTCTCAGTCTTAATTTATTATATAGTATAATAAATCTCGGATGTTGCATATGCTAAGCTATTTGACATTTGATCAACTTCACAACAAAACGTTGTCAGATACGATTCTTTTAGCAAGTAATATTGGCTCATATTGGCCGGTGTAACCAGTCTACTATCGTAATGTTTGCTCATATTGGCCGGTATAACCAGCTTACTAACGTAATATTTTTTTATGACTTGAAACAGTTCTGACTATTGTCGTAAGGGTTCGATCAAAGTTGATCCAAAAAATGATATTAAAAAAAATGTTTATTTTTTATTATCTAAAGACGTTTTGGTTTACATTGTCAGCCATCTTCAGGGCTGATGATGTACAATGTCATAAGAAAAACCAAAAACAAACTATATAATTAAAACAATTAATGCGAGGGAATAGAATAAAAAATCTGTTCAAGGACTACTACCTTGGGACCTGTTCCGGTGGTGTAATGGAAACAGCGGCCCGGAAAGCAGGAGATCCAGGTTCGAGTCTGTCTGGGACAGATAGATTTTTTATTCTATTCCCTCGCTTTATTTGTTTAAACTTTACGTGGAATAATAAACCACAACAAAATTAATATTTATAAACTATATAATTTAGTCTATTATTACATACAATTGACGTAACTAAAACTTGTGTGATATCATGTAAACCGAAGCATCGGCAGATAAAATACACTTTTTAAGGAATTTTATTTTTTGGATAAATCTTTAACGAATCCCAGCAAATTCTCCACTAATAACCTCCATGGTCAAAAACTCTCCATTTAATCATTATAATTTAATATAAGTTGTTTGATCAATCCTTCCTCATATTATAATCTTTTCACTCTTGAATTTATAGGGAAATTTAACAGAAGACTGTCAGATTCAAATATAATTCTTCATACATAAATATTTAACTACACTGTCCATTCTATCTACTTGTTGCAGAAAGGCCTCAATCCAATATCATCATACAAATATTTCAACTATTTGTAGTTATAGGGGACCCTTCAATTTATCCCAATAATCACTAGAGACTAATTAAGTCGGATTCTACAGAACGGTTTGTTTCTAGCCAATCATTTGTAACTGCTTCATCGAATTCGTCAATCAAGCCGCATAACATCTGTAGACTTATTTTTGGTGGGGTTTACAGACAGTTCTCAGATTCAAATATCTCATAGCATGTGTTTCATTGTCCGTCAATCAAATCCTACAGCATAATCTTTTCAAATTATACAATATTGCAGAAAATGCCCTATGATTTATATATGCTGGAGTAATCTTTCCCAAGATATACCAGTCATACAGCTATATCACTACAAACATAATATGACGATACAAATTCCAGGAGCTAGATATGTTTCAGTGTTTACTTCCCACCCCCCTCCTGCCATTCTTCTCAATCTTTACAGTATTTTTCTAAGACGATCTGTCAAATTTGTTTTTAACGCAAGAAAATATTTCGTTAACCTGTTTAAATTTTTTTTTTTTCATTGTGCCTTACAATTTCTATAGATTAATTAGTAGTAATAGTAGTAGTAGATCATTGGAGGGCAATCAACTTCTAGGTTATTACGCCCTATAAATACCCTTTAATTAGTTTTCTCTTCAAATTACAAATATCTGCTCTTAAACGGACTTATTACTTAAGTCAGTTTTCAAAACATTTTGATGTGTCGCTTATCTGTGAAATCAGAAATGTTTTTTTTTATTTTAAAGAATAGTAATATTATCATACCTTCCATTGTCCGTCTTCATTGGTTTCTGCAAATCATCTTTGAAGATGGTTACAAACCATGAAGGATAAAGACGGATTACAGAAGGTATGAGAGTTCTATATTCATTGGTAGTTACAATAACCCTTTAGAATAATAATATTGTTTTACTTTGATTAATTGTGTTTAACTTGTTATTTCGGCATATTTCCAGTATTTATCTTTTTCAATTTCTACAGTAAGGATTTTTTCAGAGTAATGAGTCTTAGTAAAATATAATTTTTGCTATATTATTTAAAGATTGATAAGAAAGAGCCTTATTTTACAGTGATTACAGCTTTGCTAACACATGATCTTTTAGCGTTTTCCAAGTTAATTACTACCCTCCCCACCACCACTCTTACCCCATATGAAACAGAAGGTATTATACACCACCATACAAGACAGGGGCTGAGTAATTTTCTGATTTGTCAGTGGTTCACTTTCAGCAGTGTCTAATGCATCCCTTCTAAATAATGCAGTAATTATGATGAATTACTTCCCCGACTTGGGAGGGGTGGAGTGGTGGATGGGGGGGGGTCATTTTGACAGGGATGATGCAG
>KZ807261.1:390228-403626 GCA_000696205.2 Oncopeltus fasciatus | reverse complement strand
AGGGAATAGAGTGAGATAACTAGCCTGTCCTTGTGGTGTAATGGTCAGCACGCGAGGCCCGGATAGCAAGAGATCCAGGTTCGATTCCTGGCGAGGACAGATAGTTTTTTATTTTCTGTTCCCTCTCATTAATTATTTTTAATGAGCCGAGTTTCCATTCGTGAAAACTCGAAGAAATTGTACCATTTTTGCAAGTAAATTGGTTGAGGCTTGACAGTAGTTCGAAGTCAAAGATCGTTGAAGCTTTTTAACACTTGGCAAAGCGTAGTTTGACGCCAAGCTGAAGATTTTAAAGGAATAGCTCTTCGTGAGCTTATCAAAGCTGGACAAACCATTAATTAGACACTCTATTGTCACTAACTTATGTGACTTAAGCACCAATAGCCGGTGTTTATCACCAAGAAGTGTATCTTTATCCATCACTACAACGAAAGATCTCACACTCATGGTAATGTCTCGTTTATATATGTAATATTTTTAAAATATGTTGTGAACCTTGAAACGAAAATAAAACGTATACGAGTCCTTTTAACTAACTTTATTTTAACAAAACAAATCACACACGTGTTAAATAACATAAACATACAAAATTTTCTCATTCTTTTAAGAGAGACAACTGTTGGTTCTGCCATTGGATGCGCTGGTGTCAAAACCGCCAATATTCCAATTCTTTTGAAACATGTGACAAAATAAAATGAACTTATTCAAAAGGAGAGTTTTTTGACCGTGAATATTATTCTAAGATGATTTTAGTTGGGGTTCGGTCAAGGTAGATCCAAAAAACACAAATTTAAAAAATGTATTTTTTAAATTTGTGTTTTTTGGATCTACCTTGACCGAACCCCAACTAAAAACATCTTAGAATAAAATGAACTTATATTCAGATACAGTAACTTTTATTTAAATTTATAATTAATTGCTATTTTTTATGTGATAACTGAAGAGCTTTATTTCAATTAAAAACCGTTTTGTCGAATTCAGTGAAGTTAAAGTTTTATGAACTAGTTATTTATTCTGAAGTTGGAGAGTTAAAGTTAAGTTTTTTGGAAAAAAAAAGGGGGGGGGGACTTGAAGTTAGTCGGAGTTGGTACCCCAGCCTAATTTGACCGTCTGGTGATGAATGCCTGGGAGAGGGCACTGGTCCGACGGATCAACTGGTCCCCGTGATGTATCGTCCCCTCGAATTGAACACGCCCACTAAGACCGATGATGGATCTGCAAGCTCTCTCAACACTTTCATTCGGCTGAGGGGAATGTGGGAATTTTAGCTAGTTTCATTTTCAAAAGGGTACAAACTATTGAGTCGGACCATCAGTTTTACCATTTGTCTTTCACGTGTCTGTTAGTCTATGATTGGCCATAGTATTCTCTTCTGTATTGGACCAATCATTTATCACTCACTGGCGGTGGTAACTTTCGAGATATCCATCAGATACCACGCCCCTAGTTGGATTTCACAAACAAATTGGCTTCTAAATCATATCCAGCAACAGGCATTTATATCTTCGTAGCATTTGTATCTTATCCAACTATAATATACAAGGAAATTAAACTATGTAGTGAATGAATTGTATATATTTGGTCATTAATTAATTTCATCTGGTTACCAATAGGGAATTATTAAATTCTTGTGTAATCCACTGCAACTTTTCATTGAATCCACAGTGATCAATCCACAGTTTTCAATTAAAAACCGTTTTGTCGAATCCCACCCGCAAGATTTTCTTCATAGTGGGCAAGGGGTGTAAGAAAAGAATTTCAGTAGACTTACTTCATTGTCAGGAAGCAGTGCGGGGGGAGATTACGCTGTTGTAAAGAGCTACTGAGGATGACCCATTAGGGTCGTACAAAACGTTTTAACTTTAAATATAGATTTAATTAATTAAACTTATCATTAAAACCCACAATCCAGCTTATGAATATTAATATTAATTAAATTTGATTGCATTTGTTTATTAAATACTAATATTTCATTTTATTTTTTTCAGGTCGAGTCGCTCTTCCATAGTGTTATAAGGTAAGCTCTACCCTTAATTAGCTCTTCGGAGCCACACAGCTTTCAGTGACCTCACAGAAACACCCCAACGACTGTAAACCCCTAGTTTTACTATAAGCTTACTTAAAGTTTGTGCAAACTATTTACGAGTGGCTAGTGGGTGAACATAAACTTCTACATCAACACTCCATTTCACGAGGCTGGTTGAGGATGTTTAAGCTGTCGTAAGAAACTACGACAATGTTACTCAACTTAGCTGTAAAACACAAATGAAACAGTTTATAACTTTAAAATATCTTTATGCACATACATAAATATAAATAAGTACACACGCACACAAATATATATATATATATATACAATGCGCAGTCTCCCAACTCTCCTGAGCCAAATGCACTCTGGAGGTAGCCATTCCCCCCCCCAGCACCACTCCCTTAGTGGAGACCTTTATTTGCATGCGATTCCTTACAAAGATCTCCACTTCCATAGATTTCCATAGCGCGATTCCCATTTAATAAAGCATTATTAGAATTTCCATTTCTCTTTATATTCCTTTATATTCATTTATGCTTAAAACTTTATACTACGGTCTCTTATTCCTATCAGCCATCTTGAGTGTGAGGCAGAATGCGTTGGATAGAATTCTGAAAACTTTCTCAATTAAATAATCCCAGTGGGAAATAAATATTTTATAATTCATATTCTTAATAGTTTGAAAAAGGTCTTATATTTGGATAGCATTTGGTTTGATTTAATCAAATTAATTTTACTNACACACACACACACACACACACACACATATATATATATATATGTATAGTGTGTGTGTGTGTGTGTGTCACTGTCTTACTGCAGGCTCTCCAGGGTCCGCAGTTTTTAAAATAATGGTGTCAAATTCTATATTTAAACTTATTTTTAAAACCCGATAATTGAGTTTGTTAATGGCTGAATTTTTTCTATAATTTTTTCATTCTATAACATTAAACTAAAATGCACATTAAAAATGTATTTGCCTGTAATACCCCTTTTTAATAAAGTCAGAAAAATCAAATTCGGTATATACGTTGTTGAATCAATTCTTAATTAAAGCGAGGGAGTACAGAGGAAGGGCAAAATTTATATTTACGGCTTCTTTGTTTTAAATCGAACTAAAAAAAGTTTGTCGCACATAATTTGAGTAAAGTGCAATATTTTCCAAATTTATTTTCTATAAAATCTTTATGTTGATGGACCCCCTTTTTCCTCGCCGGCTTGTCTTGGTTGAATTTATCTTTTAAACTCAATGTCCTCTCCAGCTTACAGGATACAATTCGTCATCTACTCTTATCTATCTCAATGTATGTTTCAAATCATAGGTAGTCTGCTAAGATCACGAAGTTTCTTATTGTTCGATTTTTTTTTTGTTATTATAGCATTTTAAGCCATTGAAGTTGTTTTTGTTTTTAAATAATTTAAGCATTTATTACAACTTAAGTGATGTGGTTAACTTCTTTCGTTAGGTAAGTGTAATTATCCGTACTTTAAAAACATTAATTTTGATCATGTCAGCTTCCACAATTTCCAGTAATGTCCATAGAGTCATCTTCCTTGCCTGACCTTGTCGAAAAAATGATTTCTGACGAGTTTTTTACGTCTTACGATGGCTTCTTCAGGGCGTGATAGAGAATGACCAATGATTTGTCACGGTGCCGAAACACTTTCTAGAAATCTGTCGATTCCGACTGGGACCCATGATCTCTCACTTTTTCCCGTATGAGGAAATCCTTAGATTTCGCACAACCCTTACAGACTTCTTAATGTATGTTGTCCACCAGAATGTCAGCGGATGCAAAATCTTCTCCAATGCCACTACTACTCTCTAGATCAAATGCGCAATACAATTACTGTAAGCAACAATAGCTAATATAATACTGTAGGAAATTTAGTGTAAACATTTATTTAAGTTGATAAGTGCGTCGGAAAACTTTGTATATTTGATTGTAAATGCTCCTTGGTCTGATGAGGTTAGGGGTTGGGAATGAAACGTCACTGTTTGATTCCCTCCAATTGAAGACAGTGGTGATAAGGCAATGTTTGCATTGTCTGTTCTGATCTGTCTACTGATAAGGGGCCTTTATCGCCGGCTAAATCAGCCTTGTGTATCGCCGTATAGCCCCGGCTAAAAGGGGGGTTTATTGACTTAACCCAATATGTAAATGAACTTAGAAAACTGTTATCCCTCCTCCAATGAGTTACCCCCTCCCATACCCCCACTCTCCCTAACACAATATCTCTCCTTGTCCCCCCACCCCTCTCTCTCTGTGTCACAATCTCTCCCCTCACCTATCCCCCACTCTCCATCATTCTTCCTTTCCAACCCTCACATATTGGTTTACTTATTTATTTTCTATGTTAAATATAATGGATATAATCTTCCCCTACTTTACATGATCAATTTCTGAATTTTTTCTCTCCCTGCAACATAAAAGTTAAGAAAATACTTAGATAATTGATTTAATGATCAAAGTGTTGTTCTTCAAGGTTAAATTTTGGATTTTATTTATTTAATCAAATTAACATGCTATTTGATTTGTTTTAACTAGTTTTTTTTATATTTAAAATTCAATTTTATGACCAATGACGTCCATTAATATGTTATCTTTAAAGTAGGTTAAGCTATAGTAGGCAAAATAAAAGAAATCATGAAAACCATTTGCACTAGTTGACGTTGAATTGTGGTTTATTTTAATTGGAGAATGATTTTTTTTTTTTTATATTTAAATATTCATCGGTTCATATGAACACAGGAGTCTTTAAAAAAAATAACAAGAGTCTATTTACAGTTTCTTCTTCCGGGTTGGACTGTGTCAAGTTGTGGATAGTTGCCGAGCTTTCGCACATCATGTGATGGCTTCTTCAGGGCTGAGTAGAGAATATTAAGAGTCTAAAGTGTTAAAATTCCAAGTATTGGAGATACATGCCGAAAAACAGGCATATATCTCCAATACTTACGATAAGCAATATTGACACAAAAATATTTATTACACCTATTGATTATCTATAAGCTGTAATGGAAGGATCTTCTGATTTGTTTAATCGAAGAAATATTATTTAAATATTTTTCTTAGCATTTTTCAACAATTCCATTTCGTTTTGGAGTATATTTACAATGCTAGGGAATAATACTGAATTCCGCTTACCCAACTGGCCTTTTGGTATTCAAAACGCTTTCTCATTTGGAATCCTCAGGAGACGAGGACCCCCGAGGTTCGGGGACCGCATATTCCTCACCCTCCAAACCCGATAGGGGGATGCTTAACATTAAACAGCCCTCAGGGGCTTGGGGGTGGTGTCTGCCAGGGCGATATTTATCTCTTGTCGAGCGCGCAAGCTCACATGCAGGGGGCAATCCGAGGGACTTCAATCCCGCAAGGACCGACAACTCCATTTTCGGCGGCTCCCTCTTATCAAATAGAATACATTATGAGGGAGAGGACGCCTGCCTCTTCTTCACTGTCGACAACAAAGAAGTTGAAGCAAGGCTAGACCCGGCGGGATCACTGCCACCTAAATGGTTTATTCAATTTGAATTGAAAATCGCGTTTGAAAGTAAGGGGGGGGGGGCTTAACCCCCTGTAGTCGACGTGCCGTGATTCTGAATCCTAAAATGGCGAACGGCATCGACTAGTGAGTAGCTTAGTAATTCTTGCCGTCTTCCACCTCTTATGCATTTCCTATTCCCATAATCTTTTATTCAAGATTCCTCTTGGCATTTTCTTCCATTACCTTTCCATTGTTCTGAAATTTATTTTTATTTTTATTTTAAATCAAACATACATATTCCCGACTAAGCACAAATGCTGAATGACTTTATTATACTTGACTCTTATTTCGTAACACTTGGATGATTCGATGGACATACAAGATACATGTCTGAAACCTTTTAAAAATTGTTATTATTCGTGTAAGGGATAGAATGGATTTCGAAAATGTTTTCAAGCAAATTCTCCAAATTATTTTTTTGAAAACAAAAAAATACAGTCTTCCAGAATGCCAAATACATTTTGGACTGTAGATCCATAGGTCGCTGGTTCAAATCCCGCCCGGAGGACCAATGTTGCGTGCGGAGACTGAACCAAGGGTAGAAATCCTCATACAATAAATAAAATGCCGGGTCTGGTAGTAGTAATGTATGCAATAATGAATTTGCCAATATTAATTGTGACTTCTGAATTAGCACCACAATAATATTGTCATAGTATAAATGAAATGTTTATAAATTATTTGCAATTTTAATAAAAAAGGGATCTTACATCCCTATCTTATGTAGGGGTCTACATGATGGATTAAGCACATTTCTCACTTTTCACTCAGCCTGAAATGTCAATGATGTCTCTAAGACTTTAAAGAACAAATTTACGTTATTAATGAATCCATTGAATACAAATCAGGTAAAAAAATATTTATTAGTCCATTATCATTGAGCATATTTAAATATTTTTTCTTTACCATGGTGCACATGGTATGCTTCCCCAAGGAGGCTAACCAATTATTTGATGGTTTTCAGACATGTATCTTGTATGTGCATCGAATCATCCAAGTTTTATTAAATAAGAGTCAAGTATAATAAAGTCATTCAGCATATGTGCTTAGTCGGGCATATTTGATTTAAAATCAAAATAAATAAATTTCAGAACAATGGAAAGGAAATGGAAGAAAATGCCAAGAAAAATCTATATATAAGTATAATAAAGTCATTTCTCTTATATACTTGAATCCTCCCTATTTTTCTCCTCGATCAAAAGTAAGAATTTATTTAATTTAATATTATGTTATTCTTTTTAAGTTTTTTCAGAGATTAAAAACCAATGCCAAAAAGATAAATTTCCAAAATTTATATTGAAACCTAGAAAAATCTAAGGATGAGTTGCTCTTGTATCTTTTGGGCTGGTTCTTGCCTGGGTTAGGGGCCTTTGGCAGTTGATGTCCTCCAGAGATAAGAGTTGAGTTTATGGAAAAAATAAATTGTTTGGAGAGGTGGGCTCTTATCTGCGGAGGTCTTATGTCTCTGGAATCCTCCCCTAGCTACCCCTAATGTTGTTAGGGGAGATGTGTGGTCGGTAGATGGCGCTTCCTCTTGGTAGATGGTAGTACTTCCCCAGTTACTGTAAGTGGTCCTTTCCTGTCCCTTCTGATACTTTAGTGAGGGTTGTGTGCCAGGATACACCAAGATGTACAATCGGTCTATTCTTTCCTCCATATTTCTTGCAATAACAAGCAATAATAATAAAAATAATTAGTACAATATTAATTTTTTTTAATTATAATTTTCAGGATACTGCTAATGTCAGTAATTACTGTCATCATCAGAAATTTTTATCAACTAATAACTATAGATACTTCAATTAAATCTTCTTCAAGGCATGATCTTCTAATGCTCAACATGTCATGCTAAGTATTTAAGGAAATCATGCTATTCACGTTGATGCAATGACGTCAGATATATGACCACTACAGTTGGCTCTTGAATGGCCGGGAAAAAAGAGTGGGGGAGGTTATAGCTATATTAGAAAATTGTCTTCCTTAAAAAGCGTTTTTCATAAAAAATATTATAAAATATAAATGTTAGAAAATTCGTTTTAATACTTATTATCATTTTCAAAATTTTTCGTAATTAACAACTAACTGAACCTCCCCACAATTTTTTCGCACCTCTATAGAACCAAAAATTATATAAATGTGTGTGTGTTGAATTCAGTTATTATATTTTAAAAAGAATAGGGCCCATCCAACACCAAAAATTATATTCTTGAATGTCTTTCTTAGTTGTGTTTATTGTAAAATGCAAAATATAAATTTCATGATATTACATTTTAGGTCTATTTTGGTATATCCATTTTTTTTTCGTATTGCTAACAACAATGAAGAAATTTAAATTTTAAGTTTTGATTTTCCTCTAAATCCTTTCTTCACCTGCCCATTGGCTTTCAAAAAGAAGCTTAAATGCAGACTTTGTGTAATTTTATTGGAGATTGTAGGCACAGATAAATAAATTAACACACATACCCATTTAAAAATTAATTATTACATGCATTTATTATTTATTGAATAGTCAATTAATTACAAAACACGATTTAAAATTAGGCTAGGCTCAGTTTCAACTAATTCCCAGCCTTAAAATTTATATGTTTTTAGCATATTGATTTATATAACTTCTAAACTTACTACTTTTAAAAATTTATTATCTTATTTTTATGATGACATAATTCATATTCAACAATTAAGTGTATATGGAAGCATATAAAATATACTCTGGAATTTTTGTGGAGCCGCATAAAATTAATATATAATAAACTAATTTAGGAAATAACACCAAGCATTCAATGCAATTAATACATTTATTCTATGATTATTATAGATGAATAACGGATATTTTCCTGTTATATATCTATAAGCTGTAATGGAAGGATCTTCTGATTTGTTTAATCGAACTAATATTTCATTTTATTTTTTTCAGGTCGAGTCGCTCTTCCATAGTGTTATAAGGTAAGCTCTACCCTTAATTAGCTCTTCGGAGCCACACAGCTTTCAGTGACCTCACAGAAACACCCCAACGACTGTAAACCCCTAGTTTTACTATAAGCTTACTTAAAGTTTGTGCAAACTATTTACGAGTGGCTAGTGGGTGAACATAAACTTCTACATCAACACTCCATTTCACGAGGCTGGTTGAGGATGTTTAAGCTGTCGTAAGAAACTACGACAATGTTACTCAACTTAGCTGTAAAACACAAATGAAACAGTTTATAACTTTAAAATATCTTTATGCACATACATAAATATAAATAAGTACACACGCACACAAATATATATATATATATATACATATATAAATTACAGAAGAACTGGTCTAAAATAAACAAATGACGCGCAATGATGTGTATGATAAAGGATATTAAATAACATTATGCATAATAAAATAACTTACTGTTTCTTAGGGTGGGTTTACTGAAATTATGAAGAAAAATATGGTTATACATCCAAAAATGCCGAAATTGCACTGGCTCATTCTGAATTCATCCGATTAAAAGCTAAAGTTGGTGATAGATGTAGACTAATTGAAAGAGCTTCCCGTGGGGCAAATAAACTAGTCACGTGGTAACCATGACACGATTTTTCAATAATTTAATAGACCTCCACTAATTCTACATAATAGCAGACAAAAATATTATCATCCATATACATATATATATTAGTGATAAATAAAGGTAATTAAATATTTTAGTAAACTAGTAAAGTAAATTAATTTTTTCCCAGAAAAAATATGAAGGAGTGTTGCTACAATTTAAAATTTTCATTTTAGGAGGGCATGAAATATAGGATTTTTCAGAAAGCTGCGGAGAGAAAAGAATATGACATAAATCCCGTTGTCAGTCAGACGTCAGGAAGGTTCGAGCCCAGCGCTGAGTGAAAAAACCCGTATAATAGGTCTCTGCCGAGCGATATCACTCAGTGTGAGGAGAATCCCCAGCGATAAATTCCAGTGAGCGGTCCCGGAGGCCTGGAGCGAAACGCCCCTCTCGCTGGCTTTTGTCCTCCGCCATGCTGGAAACCTCTGACACCTCTATATTATATATTATATATCGCCTCCCCCACCCCCCGGGCCGCGCCACTCCGAATAAACGGTCCACATCAAACCGCCCCCTTAATAAAAGCCCATTTTTGTCCTGAGGGTGTTTCCAGAATGCTGGGGTGGGTCGTCAATCTTTCTGGGATCGCCTCGATTTGGTCTAGTGGACACTCAAATCTGTTCGCACTTAATCATCCTTCTCTCTATGCTCCACGAGAAATATTTCATTCCAAAGGATTTCTAGACTCAACAATTCTATTTTCTCATAGCTACCGTATTTCTTAAAAGTTTATAATTTTCTATCATATATTTTTATTATATATCCAAATTCATCATTGTTTTTTTTTAAATATATTTTAATCAATTAGAAAAATGCACAGGAAGCCAGAAAAAATCTTACTACCTCAGCCGGGAATCGAACCCGGGTCTCCTACTTTTCGGGTAGGTGCGCTAAACCTCTACACCACCGAGGAACCTTCGATAATCCCTCCTGCTCCCACTTCATTTTTTTTTTTAAATCCCTGTACATTTCTTGTAATTAATTTAACGTTGGAATACATACTACAATGAATTCATTATTTGTAAAATATTTTAAAAATTTTATTGGGGTTTAATATATAATGGTAACCTTATGTAATATTTTAAGATTCTCTTGATAATTAAAGCGAAATAACCATGCACAAATAATTTCCATTACTCTGAAGATGACTAATTTAACTTTTTTGATAAAAAGATCAATGAGGAGAAGGTTATGAAAGATTGGCGTCTTGTTACATTCTTAAATATCTATGTATGAGCAAACCTTTAGATGTTAAAAGTTCTTTTTTTATTTGAGGAGAGGTGTCCAGAGCAAACACCACAACTTTAACTAAGAAAAGGGAGGGGTTTAAAAATATTGTGTGGAAGGCAAGGGCGTAGGAATTATTTTCAGAATGTATTATATACTATTGGGAATAGGTAACTTTGGAACTGGGAAAAATTCTCAGTCATGGAAATGTGAACTTAAGGACAGGACGTCCTCTCTCATCTTTATGATAGCCCTGAAGATGGCTTACAATGTAAGCCGAAACGTTGGCAGATAATCCTTTATTAAACAAATACATTTTTTAAATTTGTGTTTTTTTGGATCTACCTTGACCGAACCACAACTAAAATCATCTAATGTTAATTNTGTGCCCCCACGGGGAACTCTCCACATCACGATCGCACTGATTTACGAGTTAAGTCAAAACATCGGCAATAATTAAATAATTAGGTAAATAATCTAAAAGGTTATTTTTGCACCACCAATGAATATAGAACAATCATACCTTCTATTATCCGTCTTCATTGGTTTCAGCAAACCAACTTCTGTTGCCGAGCGCTTTCGGACATTATCCATCTTCTTGGCCGAATACATGCGTTCACTGCCACTGTCTGTATTCATCTATTGATTGTAATAATAATTAAATAATCACCCTAAAATTTTGGAGTATTTTATTTTACAGATCCTAGCTAGGTTGCTGCTGTTGCCAAGTATGTGTTGCTAGGCAATTAGGTATCCCTGTCAAATTTCTCCAGAACATATAAATATATATATATCCAATCATTCTGCCACATTTAATCACGTAACCTGATTTTGCTGTGAACTTTTAATCAAAAATATAATTCTCATTTTTAATTTTAATTTAAAAAAACAATCTTAATCCCCTCAATATTAATGCCTGATAAGACAAAAATCAAATTTCCTCCTTATCTTGTAGGAACCAAATATCTCCCGCAATTCCACTTCTCTCAGTTATCCCTTTTTCCATACATCCAGATCGTGCGTATTCTATTCATCTAGGCCGCTTCCTCTACCTTTTTTCTCCTATTTCTTTCTTAGATACATCCTTCTTTTGATACCGCCACTTACCTCCTCAATCTTTTTTATATATTTTTAATATGTTATTTCAAATAAAACATGATATATAATATAAATATGCAATTAATTTCCCTCTGCTAATTTTTTGTGTTTATTTCGACCTTAAACATTTAGAAACTCAACTTTTTGTGCAGTCATTAGTTAAATAGGTAGGTAGGTAGGATCGGGTTTAAGGGCGATCAACCCTTAGATTATTACGCCCACATCTATGAGATTTATTACAATTAGCATATCCGTTCTCGCAGGTGGTTTCTATTTCATAATGATTTAGTTCTCTAGTTTCAATGAGACACGTAGATAACAACTATATGTGCATATACATATATACACACATATAGGACAAAATAGAATACACTTACACTATAGAGATTAGTTAAATATAATGGACACTGATTCGGTTTTTTATTTTATTTTATTTTAAATTAACTTTATTACAAATACCTAGACGGGAAAAATGGCAACAAGAACATCAGATAGACAATGTTACAGATTATGGCAGGGTATATATAGTGGAAAAGTGCAGATGTAGGCAGTCAGCAGTATCCGTGGGAAAGCTGGGTGTAACTGACGAGAGATGAAAGCTAACGTAAAGTAGTGGTTCTGGGGCGCCGGGGTAGCTAAGGGAATCCATTCTGGTATCGCAATCCTGGCGCTGCGGGTTCGAATCCCGTCCAGGGCAAGCTTTTATCTATATATAAAAGCTTGTCCTGAGCCATGGATGTTTAGAATGGGGTGGACAGCTGTAGATAGCCCATCCCTCCATGACCCTAAGTGGTTGAAAGGGACGCTAACACTAAGAAAGAAAAAAAAGGAACTGCTGACAGGGTGCTAGGTCTGCAGGACAGAACTGATTGGAAGACATTTTAAGCAAATTTCCTAGAAGGAATTCAACCAAAATTCACATTGGTACCATTATGCGACTGTGCATATTTCCAAATATTTAAATTGGGAAAAACTAAAAATATGGTTTGTTTAAAATTATCAGTAATAATTTTTTTTTTTACTAAATATATCAATTTATCCCCCTGTAGAACCCGAACTTTTCAAAATAATAATTTTCTTTTCTAATCGACCTGTTTCATTAGCTGTTCAAGCGGAGAGAGGGTTTTTATCAGAGATTAATCTTAAAAGACAAGTGAAAATTTTTTAACTTTCATTACACAAAACTACGATAACAAAGCTCTTTAAATTTTCTAGATTAGTAAGGATGATATTATTCTCTATTATATCAATTGTCATCTATGAAAAATATTCAAGTTCGCAACTTTATTTAAGAAAAGCGCAGAAGAGGGACATGGGAAGAGATACACGGGCTGTTATTGGCCCATTACGAGAAGCAGTCATTAATCCAGCCAATCGCATGCTCGGGATCTAGAGACCCGCGCCCTATTAGAGGCTCACAGCTGTACCCTCCTTATTTCTGGGGGAAAATTAAGTCATTATCCAATTGGCGCTGGTTCGAGTTCGTGTCGGCGTCTCAAAGGGGATTACGAAACCTGGCGTGGTGGCCCCATTCTGTAGTGGGGGAGGGGGTGTACATGTACCCCTCTTGCAGTCCATTGTACCCCTAGAGCGTCTAACGATGACCCCCTACCCCCACCCATAAGATAAGTACCGCTACGCCAGGATGTCAGGATCACGCCAGAGAGTCTTCGAGGCCGGCTATCCTGCTAGTCGTGTAAAAAAAAAAGCCCACAAACAACTTTAATCGCTGGGAAAATTACTTAGCCTGCTGACAGGGTGCTAGGCTGAGTAATTACAAAAAGGGTGATGATCCCTCTAATTTCTCTAACGATGTAACTTGTACTTTGGTGAGAGGGCTTGTTATTTTAATTCTTTGGTGATAACTAAAAATTTTTTCACAGCAAAAAAAAAATATAAAATATTATA
>KZ807261.1:332096-347732 GCA_000696205.2 Oncopeltus fasciatus | reverse complement strand
GGCTGACATGTCAGAATATACATATATATATATATATATTAACCATTTATATATTTAAATTATTTCATAATGGCATTTGGTCTTATGTGCTTATATATTCATTTAAAGGGAAAATTATATAATTAGATAGTTTGTTTAAGTTTATTGAGTCTATTAAAGTTAGTTTTATCGAATTTTTAAGGTTTAAATTCGCATTTTATTTTAAATGGCCTAGGTCATAATGTTCTTAAAATTTACTTAAGTTATTGTATATTTTGTTGTACAAGTCTCTTTTTCTTTTTAAAGATACAATAAATTGTTGGGGAAAAAAAATCACAAACTACTTTTAACTTAATTTATTCCATCTGCCTTTGTAAAAATTTAAGCATTTAATATGCAATTATTTTTTTAACAAATAAAAAAGTGGTTGATACATACGCGAACAAAAACAAAAGAATATGTGATTAGAATTTTGTCAAACAATTTATGAAGATTTTAAAAATATTGTATAAAACATTTATAAAATAATTTGGTATGTCTAAAATATTTTTTCTATTATGACATAGTTCATAATTTATTATGTTATCTTCATTAGATTTGTCTTTATGTCTCTTATACTACAGGTGTATGTGATATATTGTATGTGTGGTTTTAGTATTGTGGGGTGAAAATTTCTAACCAATCCACTACGAGGGAAGTGTAATTGAACTATGTAACAAACGAAAAAAAAACTGTAGATGGCGACTGGACGATTATTTGGTACCTCCATACCTGTGATTTCTTTCTGGGAAATAACTATGGGATTTTTTAGTTTGTTGTCAAAAATTTTACTAAAATTACAAATTCAATTCACTTGTCCATAATTTTTTAAAGCTAGCAATAACCAATATATTATATATTAACCATATTTTTTTCGTTCGACAGTAAAGAATGCATATTGTAATTCATATAAGTTATGACAAGATTAATATAAAGGTAATATTACCTGTAGTCGAATAAATGCATTTCTAGAATCATTGAATGTTGAATATGGTGATGACAGTGTACAGATCCGCAATAGTTATCTAAATAACAGATTAAAATTAAGAGTCACTACTTATTGTTAATATTTTTTAGCAGAAGCACAGACATTTCATAATTTTCTGTTTAATAAAGATTTTTCTTGGATATAGGATTGAATTAGAACACAAAACTATACAAAAACGGCTAATGTGTCCGGTGAATTGTTACTTACTGATGGATAAATGTATATATATATAATCGAACACTTGAAAATGTATTTTGGCTTTAATAAACTTTATATTTATACTTTAATAATTTAATTTTAAATCTCCTTTGTTATAAAGCTCAACATTTATTCATATTCATTATTGTTTTTAATGTTGTTATCAATGTCTCTTTTTATATATTTTTTAAAATGTTTGATTTTAAAACTACTATAGTCAAATTAAGTAATCTTACTATTTTAGTTAATAACTAATAACAATATTATATTTTTACCGTTTCTTCTTCCGGGTTGGACCGTGTCAACATGAGAGTCATAAAAATAGGATGCGGGTGACTTGAAGTCCCTTAGCGTCTTCATGATAGCCCTGAAGATGGCTTACAATGTAAGCCGAAACATTGGAAGATAATTTAAAAAATAAACATTTTTTAAATTTGTATATTTCTTGGCATAGGTTTAGATGACCATCAACGGCTTCTTTAAGTCGAATTTCATACGCATACGCTACCTATCGTACCTATCAAATTAAACCTTAGGATTACACTCCTGCGTACTAATGACGTCACAAAATACCATTAATCACAGTGGGGGATTCCCGCTCTGTCCGCGGCAGTGTTAATATCGTGCTCCTGAAGATACCTCTTTTTATATGTGAAAAAGTACTCAGTTTGCGTTGAAATTTTACATATATGAGGAGGTGGAGACAGTGATCACGTACGTGAATTTCAAATTGTTTTTCTTCAGCAGTTATCGCTGTAGGAGTGAAACAACTTACGGAGTACAGCCTAGTTCCAAGTCAGTTATCAGCTCAGAGGATAAGTACTATCTCCAGAAGCGGCTTACCGGATAACGGCCCAACTGTCTGCCCCAGGTAGGAGAGATAACAGTTTAGATTGTAATGTCCCATTTAAATCTAAAATAAATTTAAAACTGTTATTTCTTTTTTTTTTTTTTTTATTAAATATTATTAATTACGGGGACATGTAATGAGTGATAGGTTTCACCAGCTCCTATCTGGGGAAAGAATGGGGAAGAGATCCCGCCCGGTGAGAACCCCTTCTAACTCGCCGAAAAAGCAGCCTCCGACAAAGAAGACAACACGCTCCAAGAAGACACTTGGGCGAAGTACCTCGGCCACCTCTCTGCTCTCCGAGCATAGCTCACACACAACCAGCCCCGCCCAGAGTACAACTTCTCTCACCAATACAGCTATTTCAATCGCCCCCGCCGCGGACCTCACAATAAATAACACCGTGTCCATGGACACTGCTCCACCTGCTGAACATGATAATGAAGAAGAGTCACCATTTGCCACGGTTAACCGTTTTCGCCCTCTTCGGGACCTCCCGCAAGAAGATCTCACTACTCCAACCGAACAGGCCAGGTCTAGTAGACCACCGCCTATATTCGTGTCTGGATTAGAACAATTTAAACTCTTCCGAGAAAAGCTCAATCAAGAGGTGGGAAGTGATAAATACCACCTTATAAATAGGACGGACTCCACGAAAGTAGTCAGCTATGACCCAGACTCATACAGAAAAATAATCCGATATCTTGATCGAGTTAAGGCCCAGTACCATACCTACCAAATTAAAGAGAACAGAGCTCTGCGTGTGGTCGTAAGGAACCTGCACCGCAACACACCCACCACTGACATAAAACAAGAGCTCGAAGAATCCGGGTTTAAGGTCCGCCAAGTCGTGAATGTTTACGCACCCCGAAGAGACACCCAAGGCAAACGATTAGGTGGACTTCAGACCACACCACTCTTTTACGTTGACCTGGATCGTGATGACAAGACAGAAACGATTTACGACGTCAAATTTATCCTCGGTTGCAAAGTTGTGATTGAAAAACCCTATCAGAAACGCGACTTAGCGCAATGTTTCAGGTGTCAAGCTTACGGGCATACAAAGGCCTTCTGCACACGCCAACATCGCTGCCGTAAATGCGGGCGACCACATCCAACCACTGAATGCACTAAACCTCCTGACGTACCTGCTACTTGTGCACTCTGCCAGCAAGCTCATCCAGCAAACTACAAAGGCTGCCTCAATTACCAGAAGCTCAAAGCCATGAAGTACCCTGAAGAAGTGGTAGAAACACCTCGCCCTCAAGTAAAGGCACCAGCTAGAATGGTTACTCCAGGCATATCTTATGCTTCTTTCGCCGGTCAACGCAAAGCTGACCTATCAGCTTCTACCCAGCCTGTTCCAGCCGCCTCTCTCAGCTTCAACTCCCAAAGTTTCCCGTCACAACTCCAGCAACAACGGCCACAACCAGTTGTCAACCCACTTCCCATGCAACACCTGCCACAGAGAGTTAACAACCCCCAGTCACAGCCATCAACAGCCAACCCACCTCACTTGGCAACCTCCTCTCCTCCTTCAGTTGACATTGTATCCTCCCTTAACACATTCCTAAATGAATTTAGATCCCTTATTACACCTCTTATCTCTCTCCTCGAAACCTTAGTCAGAGCATTTTTTCAACAAAAATGATCCCCCCTACTGATCCTTTCTCTGTCCTCCTCTGGAACGCTAACGGTGTTCGAAATCACATAAACGAACTCACAAACTTATTACACACGGAGAACATCGACATTGCCCTTATCACAGAGACTCGACTAACTGATCGGAACCGACTTTACATAACAGGCTACAAGACTTATAGGACAGACCATCCCGATGGCAGAGCACACGGTGGAGCTGCAGTCCTAGTTAAAAACACCCTTTCCCACTTCGAACTCTCTCCCCACTCTTCTGACTTCCTTCAAGCTGCCACAATATCCCTAAAAACCTCTTCCTTTAACCTCTCTATTTCAGCGGTATATTGCCCACCCAACAAACCGGCCTCTGCTCGTCATTACTCGGATTTCTTCTCTTCCCTCGGCCCACACTTTCTTGCGGGAGGCGACTATAACTCTAAGCACTTGTTATGGGGCTCTAGGACGACCAACTCTCGTGGTCGATCCTTACATAATGCCTTATCCTCCCATAATCTTTCCTACATTAGTCAACCCTCTCCTACATACTGGCCAACTGATCCCAACAAAATCCCAGACATCTTAGACTTTTTTGTCCACCGTGGACTAAATTCCTTTCATTCTTCAGCCACATCCCTGAATGACCTTTCCTCAGACCACAGTCCTGTTCTCGCTAAATTATCCTTATCACCTTTACCCAAAGAATCTCCTCCATCTTTTATTCGGGGCCCCATCGATTGGGACCTCTTCCGCAATCTCCTTTCTGACTCTCTAGACCTCAACGTTCCTCTAAAAACATCCTTAGACCTAGATAATGCTACTTATCACTTCACAACCCTTATCCAGAGATGTGCTTGGGACGCTTCTTTCCCAACACCAAGCCGCTCACCCACCAGACCTCCTCTCCCCACTCATATCCGAGACCTCATCCAGTCCAAGCGCCAGGCGAGAGTCGCATGGCAGAGATCTCGTCATCCAGACGACCGTCAATTCTACAACCGGCTTTGTCGGTTGGTAAAGCGTGAGCTCAATTCTCACCGGTCAGAATCCTATAACAGCTACCTATCTTCTCTTACAACTAAAGATAATTCTCTTTGGAAGGCCACCCAAAAAATCCTTAAGTTCCAGCCTGTTTCCCCACCTCTTCGTCGTGATGATGGAACTTGGGCTCGTACCGACGCCGAAAAAGCTGAGGTAATGGCCAAACATCTCAGACAAACATTTATCCCTCATCCTGATCCTACTGATCATTCCAAACCTACTGAAACAGAAATGTTTCTTAATGCTCCTCTTCCCATGTCCCTCCCTCCTAAAGCGGTTAATCCCTCCGAAGTCAAATACCTCATTTCCAAATTACCCAGGCGCAAATCTCCAGGCCATGATCTTATTACTACTCGTATCTTACGACAACTTCCCAAAAAAGCAATCCTCTTTATAACCTACCTTTACAATAGCATTCTCCGCACCACATACTTCCCTCTTCTCTGGAAACTCTCCAACATCATCCTCTTTCCTAAACCCAGTAAACCACCCAACCTTCCTTCCTCTTACCGTCCCATCAGCCTCCTCCCCATAATGTCCAAAATGTTCGAAAAGATCCTCTTGCTGAGAATTATACCCATCCTCGACTCCACGAACCTTATTCCTAATCACCAATTTGGTTTTAGAAATAAGCACTCCACAATTCAACAAGGTCTCCGAGTTATAGATCGCATCTCCCACACACTTGAGTGTAAGGAATACTGCTCCTCTGCATTCCTTGACGTGACTCAAGCCTTCGATAGGGTTTGGCATAGGGGCTTGCTCTTTAAACTCAAGTCTATCCTTCCACAACCTTACTACCTTATCATTATGTCCTATCTTTCCGATAGATACTTTCAAGTCCGCACTGGTCTGGAGTATTCTGACCTCTACCCCGTTGAAGCGGGAGTTCCACAGGGTAGCGTCCTTGGTCCTGTTCTTTATACCATTTTCACTGCCGACATCCCAACACATCCTGACACACTCCTCGCGTCCTATGCAGATGACACAGCCATACTCTCCTGCAACCCAGATCCTGACACTGCCTCAAAAAACCTTCAATCCCACCTTAACTCCATTTTCCAGTGGTCAAAACGCTGGCGAATACTCCTAAATGAGAAGAAATCAGTTAATGTTACCTTCACACTCCGCAGAGGTCAATGTCCGCCAGTCCTCCTTAATAACGTTCCCCTTCCTTCCTTTCCGACAGTCCGCTACCTTGGGTTCTACCTAGACAGTAAACTAACCTGGAAGACTCACTTACAGACAAAGAGACAAGAGCTAAACAGACGCTTTGGACAGCTCTACAGATTGCTGAACCACAGGTCCAGATTAACAATAGAAAACAAAATAACTATATACAAAACATTAATCAGACCCATCTGGACATATGGTATTGAGTTGTGGGGCACAGCGAAGCCATCAAACATTAGATGCATCCAGGGGTTCCAGTCCAAAGTCCTTCGCACAATCCTCAACACTCCTCCCTACGTATCCAATAAAACCATCCATTCTGACCTGCAAGTACCTTTTGTTTCCGAGCTCATCCCCTCCAGATTTGATAAGTTCCACACAAATATCCAAGGACATCCAAATCCTCTAGTCCTCTCCTTGGCATCCCACGTCCATCCCGACAACCCTCCCCGACGCCTCAAGAGGAGGTGGCCAAGGGACCTCCTACTCCAGTCAGTTTAGTATAATACCTAGGGAGTGAATGCACTGGCATTTTTCTCCCCCTCTCAATCCCTCCTTGACTCCCTGCCTAGTCTCCTTCTTATCCTAGGATAAGGAGAAGATGGGTGCCGGATAGTCTATCGCGGGTTAACCTGGGCTCCTCTCTGAGGACGGGTTAAGTCCCGGGATAGACGAGCAAGGACTCTTATCATGTACCCCATCAAAAATTAAGTGTATAAAATGTACAGAATATTTTGTTTTCCTTAATAAAGAGTTAATATATAAAATCACAGTGGGACTGTACATACAAACAAAAGAACGACACATTATGCTTCGGTTGAAGTTTATTGTGATATTTACCAATCTCACACTAACCTTAAAATATATAGACCGCTTGCATATATATATTTCAGGGGGGGGGGGATAGTGGATTCCACCTGAATTTAATTTAAATTTAAATAATAGACAGGAAAATTACATAAAATATAGCGCACAAGCAACCTCACATTATATGTAGAGTCACTTATTTCTAACAATCGTATTTTCCAGAGCTCTTTAAGAGAGGGAAGGTCTTGGAGTAATTAAGGAGAAATACAATTTCTACTTGATTCTCAATTAATTTTGCGATTTCAATTAGAATTTGCCAAGAACGCCTAATTAATTAAATGAGTGTCAGGACTTATCCAATGAAAAGTACACTTCCCTAATACTCGTCAAATTACTATAAAGTACTAAATAACGATAGCGAGTCTTCTAAAGCAAATTATAGAATTGTTTAACTAAAATATAAACACATATACGTGGAGATTAATTAAACATATATATTTGTCTATACGCACTAAAGTGCCCGCAATTTTCAAAAACAATGTAACCAAATGAGTTCATTTACGACTGAAATCCGTTGGGGGCGGGGGGGTTCAGATGGAGACATACTTTTAAAATGTTATTATTTTATATTTATTAACTGTAACAAAATAAAATGTGAAGTGTAATATTATAACATAACATTCTATAACATAAAAGAAGAAAAGAAAGAATATATTGAAAATACGATTGATAGAGTTGGGAAAGACCTTTTAACTTTTGAGTACAGAACTTTATACTCTTTATTGCAAGTCTTTGAAATTATTCTTTTTTTTGTTGAAATCAGATGAGAAAGAGGAGGGTTTTAGCAGATGACCAAGATTTATAATCGTTATATCTCCGTTGTTATTTGAGTTACAAAAAAAAAAAGAAGATACACATGAAATGTAATATTCTAACACAATCAATGAGAAGGAATAGAATAAACAATCTATCTGTCCCAGCCAGGACTCAAACCTGGATCTCCTGCTTTCCGGGCCGGTATGCTAAACCATTACACCACCGGTACGAGTCAGACAACTTATTATATTCCCAACTCACTAGCGAGAGCCTAACCTTTCCTAGTGATAAAAAATTGTGACCATAGGTCAATGGGAATAGGAAGACCACGTTCATGATTGGCAGTCATATTTTACCTAAAGGTGTTACAATAGTTCAAAGCGAACTGTTACGTGTTTCACAGTTTTCACAGTAATAATTTTTTTAAATTAAAAATAAATCCTTTTTTTCCATATTGTAATGATTATAAATAATACTGAAACTTTTAAATAGTAATGTTTTTATTCATCTGATATAGATTTTATTTTATTACAGTTATAAATTATAAATTAGAAAATCTCTGCCCAATCGGTTTATCAAAACCCTCAGAAATTATTAACGAATAATAGTTACAATGAAGTATCATTCTATCAGTATTAACTTTGAGAAAATTACGCCATAATAATAAACAAACAATAATAATTATTCAATTTAAGGGGTTATAGGACTTCGATCCAAAAATGATAATAAATAAATAAAAAACATTATTAACTTTCAAAACTTGAATTTTCAAATAAATACCAAAGTTTCGGTTAACTTTATAAGCCATCTTCAGGCTATCATGAGGGCGAGAAGGGAGCTCTTGGCAAAAAAGAGAAATCTGCATAACTGGATAAGAAACATCAATTATTCGTAATACGAATATCATGAATAAATGAGACCGAGTTATGCAAATCTCCCCTTTTTGCCAAGAAGAATTGTTGATAAAATCGATATAATATTCTAAAGAAACAAAATAATTTTAACCATTATCTATAATTAAAAAAGTTTTATTTATCATGCATATATATTTTATTCAAATTCAACATGGAGAGGGTATGTTAAAATACAAATTTAAAAAACACACACACACAAAAAAACAGCGGTGCACGGTCTAATCAGAGAAATGCTTAAACAATAAATATTGATAATTATTAGATGATTTTAGTTGGGGTTCAATCAAGGTAGATCCAAAAAAATCTGCCAAAGTTTCGGCTTACATCGTAAGCCATCTTCAGGGCTATCATGAAGACGAGAGGGAACGTCCTGTCCGTAAGTTTACATTTCCATGACTGGCACAGTCATTTTTACTTCTCTATCAATTATTTGTGGTACATATTTCAAATTGAAGATCAAAATAATAAACTAATTTTGCTATATCGTGTGAGAATGGTCGGGGTTTCGGCCAGGAAGAAAAAATATACACCACAATTTGGAGTAATATTTTTATTATTTGTGCCAACGTTTCGGCTTAACTAGTAAGCCATCATCAGGGCAATGGAGTTGGGTGGAGAAATCTCCCCAGGGCAGTGTCTGTTCACATTGAAACTGCAAGAACAACTGAGTTGTTCTTGCAGTTTCAATGTGAACAGACACTGCCCTGGGGAGATTTCTCCACCCAACTCCATTGCCCTGATGATGGCTTACTAGTTAAGCCGAAACGTTGGCACAAATAATAAAAATATTACTCCAAATTGTGGTGTATATTTTTTCTTCCTGGCCGAAACCCCGACCATTCTCACACGATATTCGAGACGGCCAACTAATCATCAACCATAATTTTGCTATAATAATTTTGGCCAAGTTAACTAAAAGAGGGAAGCTTTAAAGAAACCTGTAGTTTAGTTCAAATGGAGAGTTTTTTTTTACCGTAAATATTATTATTAGATTTGTTTTCTTCAATTGGGGTTTGGTCACTAAAAAACCTCTACTAACCTGTAGATTAGTATTTTTTCTCAAATACTGAAAATCTATTAAAGATAAAATCTCCTGGTTATAATGAATAGATTTGAATTAAAATTCTATATAGTCATAATTTATAGTAATATTGTGTGGGTAATACTATTGATATTTTTATAAAGTGTGAAGATGAACTGAAATCCTTTTTTTTTTTTTCAAATATTTAGGAATATAAAAAAAAACTACATGAAAAATAAATATTATCAATAATTTTTACTTACAGGTAAGTAATATATTGAAGTAACTTTTATTTTACAATATGTATTGTTTTTCCTTTTCATTTCGGCCTTCTGAGATAAATAAAAAAATATTATATTTAATATTTGCAAAGAACTAACAGGATTAGCTAATTTTCTAAAACTTTTTTCACTAACATAAATGTGGCCAATGAGACCTAAATTAGTATTTCCAAAATTTCAAAAAAAATTACGTAGTATAAATATGTTTTGTGGTATTTAATCCCACGTAAATTTTAACAATTTTTTAGTGCAAGGAAATAAGAAATCTAACTGTCCCAGCCAGGACTCGAACCTGGATCTCCTGCTTTTCGGGCCGGTGCATTTACCATTTATGCTACCAGGACAAGTCTGATTAGTTATTAAATTCCCCGAACTAGTGTCGAGAGTCTAACTAAACACTTAAGCGGGGAATTTAATAACTTGTCAGACTTGTCCTGGCAGCATAATTGGTAAATGCACCGGCCCGGATAGCAGGAAATCCTGGTTCGAGTCCTGGCTAGGACAGTTAGATTTTTATTCTGTTCCCTTCCTCTAAAAATTGTCGAAATTACATAGTATTTGTCCTGAGATAAAAATACACGAAAATTAGGATTTTTTTTTATTTTTTATTTTAGGTAATTCCTATAAACAAATTTAAAAAAAAAATATTGTAGACATTTTCTCTTGTTTGAAAATCAGTAGAAATAATGAAATTAGCAGTTTTATTATATATAATAATAATAAACAAATTTGTGTTTGTCTTTCTGCAGTAAGCCCAGATTTGTTATGACTCATTATAAAAATGCATCCTCTCTTATATTTCCAGAGAAAATATATATTTTATTGAATTTAAATGTAATCAATTCCTCAGNATTGCAGTATATCTTCATTATTCTTAAATATAAGTTGAGCAATATAATATATATATATATATATATATATATATATATATATATATATTTTAGCGCCTAGTAAAGAGTATATTTGAAATTTAAAAAATATATTACTGTTAGAAAAGATTTGCCTTATTTTGAGACTGACGCAAGAGTTTAGTAAACTTTGAATTGTTTAAAAAGTATATATGAAATTTTGAAGAGGAACCTATAGAGGATTCTATAATAAATTATTCCAGTTCAGTGATTAAAGAAATATTATTTCAAGTAAATTTGAGCTTTCTACTAAGTTTTTTCTTAATAAGTTTTGAGAGTGTTTTCTTTCTCTTTTTCTAGTTCTCAATACATCCCCCTTGAGACTCTCTCAAAAGAATTTAATTTACAGACCGCTCCACCCTCTCTTGACAGAGCCTAACTGCTCGCCCCTAACCCCCTCTCTTCCACACAGGGCCATTAGAGGGGGAACAGAGGAAATTATATGTCGTCCGAATCAATAAGTGTCTCTGGTATGGGGGGGAGGGGGAGAGAAGCAGGGTTTGATAGTGAGAGAGGACGGACTGGGGTGGGGGAGGAGGGGATGGAGTGGGGGGAGGCGAAGAGACGTTGACGACGGCTGGCGACCAGTGACCCAGATGGAAGAGTCATTAACGATTGAGATTTATCAGGGAGAAGAAGCTTGCTTCCATGATGGATGGTCTCTCTGCCATCTTTGGCCTCACTCAATTAGGCCGTTCCCTTCTCGCCTTCTTCCTCTGATTGGCCTCGCAAAGTCCTACCTTTTAGAGTGGCCAATTCAATGGAAGGAATTATATTATTGAAATACTCAAAACAAGTTTTAAAGCACCATTCATGTCATTTTTTATCATTACCACCAGTTGATGTAAGAGAATTCAAATCCGTATAAGATAATAATCTTTTCCATGTAAGAGAATAAGTTCGGTCAATAGTTAATGAAGTGTTCGTTATCAAATACTTTCTATTAGGAGCAGTATTTCCCATAGAAGATAAATCACACTTTTTCTATCAAATGCCTTTTTTATAAGGAAACTAAACCCGGAAAAAGAAGAACAGATCACCAAAGAGACGGGCAGAAAACTAGACTTTAAATTCTGAGGAAGGCCCAGACTCAGATGAAAATACTGAAAAATCTGGCTTAAAACCATATGTAAGGAATAATAATAACTCCAAGTGCCATCTTTAGATTCCATTCGTTTATCACAGACTTCAATTTCCAGCTGGTAGCCTATACAGCTCACCTTTCAGATTCTGATTCTCAACTATATATGTCTCATGTTTAAGAAAAATAAATCTTTTTATCTGTACCATGCAATTAAATAAATTAGATATGATTATCTCTACTGTATCAATAAAATGACATATACACTGCTTGTCTTAGCTGACAAAAAGTAATTATTTACCTGATAAACATTTGATTTTCTTCTAGGAAGAATAATATAATTTTGTTGGTAAGGTTTTTTATAATTCTTTACCGTATGTACTAGAAAACATTTAAAATTCATATATTAATTTTACCAACTGATCTGACTTATTATTATTATTATTATTTTACTCTCCATACAAGCACTTTTAAATACCTAGAATCCATGGCACTATTTTTTTAAGAACACCTTTTTCAAAATGAAATCAAACCTATTTTGGAAAATCCCTTGGGCTAACCGTTCTACGCTCGCACACATTTCGTTTTCCATAGCAATGAACGCTGCTATCAATTACATCTAAATTATTCATTTAATTAGATGTTTTGCAGTGTTAGAATTTAAACTGACCCAGATGAATATAAATTACGTTAATTTAAGGAGGTAAATTTATTTTCGTTTAATGAAAAAAAAAAAAAAAAAGTAAAAAAGAGTGGATTAAACTAACAGAAGACGACGTTTTTTTTCTATCGCCTTTCACGAAAGACAAAAAAAAAAAAAAAGCCCCGAAAACTGGAAGAGGGGGGGGGGTATTGTTTCTCGCAAATCTACCTTTTACTTGAGATTCGAGAAGTTATTCGTCTCAAGTACTTCTGAAACTTGCTAATTAGATTTCTTATTTAACTTTTGTCTTTTTCTCTTATAGGTTTCCTCTTCTTCTCAGGATAAAAAAAAAAAAAGAAAAAAAAGAAACTTTTAAAAGCCAAACGCTTTTAGTTTAAGGAAAAGCCATATTTCTTGCTGAATATTAATGTAACAAGTGCCTTTTTGTATTATTTCATTTTAAATTCCTTAATTAACCACATTTCTCTTAAATTTACAACTTTCAATTGTTTCTTGTCCAAAGTATTCATTTGAATTACGCACAGCAATGTTGACATTGGACAATTTCTACAATTACCCTTTTTTAGAGGAAATATTGTAATCATACCAAAATTTAAAAAAATAGTTACAATTAGCGCACCAGCATTAAAATTTTGTCAATGAAACATCTTATGGCATTCTTTCTTTTTCTCTATACTGCATTAAATCAGTACTATGAGATGAAAATCGTCAAGATTCAGCCAATAAACTATTGTAATAAAAAATAGTTTGTGAGGTTATATATAAATATATATATAATTTGTACGTTTCGCTCAGAAACGCAGGTCTTCTTCAGGCTGATGTCAAATTGGTGACATAAGCTTTTTGAGTGCATGCAGCTCTTATCCTTCTAAAAGATTCTTTTGCCATGATGAAGTCCTGAGGTGTCAGCAGAAACATTGGAATTATTTAAACTTAATTGTTCTCGCAAATATTATTGTAAAACAACATCTTCATATGTGATACCCGAGCGTTACCTCCTTATTCACTTCACTGTGGTAAACATATTTTCGCTGAATATGTATGTTACGCCATACTTCATTCTGTATTCCTTTTTATTAACGTTTATGGGGTAGCCAACTCAAAGTTTAATAAAATTAGGTCCCTAAGAGAATTAACCATTTGTTAATAAAATATAGACCTATATTATATAATAGTATATATCTCATAAGAATATTATATTTGGTAATTATTTATAGGAATTAATTAATATTTAATATCGACTGCATAAAATATTTAGTTCTTTCATTATTTTTACTTATAATTTAAAACTTTTAAAGTTTCGGTTGATTATAGCTCGATTATTTAGAACATAATAGTCAAATTGTCTTCAAACTTCTCAATAAGATTTTAGAATTTTTGGTGTAATTTTTGACACATTGAAGGAACCATTATTAACCTTTAAAACGATATGATAAGGAGCATTCGGTCGGACATAGTCAATGATGAATTGACTTGTAGTTTCATTTTTATCACATCAATTCCCACTAGCAAAATTGTTATCATACAAAAAATTACTTCGTTAGAGCTTTGTATTCTATTTGTAGTATTTTCCGCATCCGAATTGAGTTATTCATTTTATATGTGTAACAAGTTAATGTTAAAATAACTTTTATGATTTTTTTTTTTTTTTTTTTTTTTTTTTAACAGGCAGGATTTGTAAATAATAATTTAGTTGTAGTTCACTATCTCACGTAAATTTTAAACAATTAATGAGAGGGAATAGAATACAAAAAATGGAAACATACCGGCCCGGAAAGCAGGAGATCCATGTTCGAGTCCCAGCCAGGGACAGATAGATTTTTTTATTCTATTCCCTCTCATTAATTGTTTAAAATTTAGGCAGGATTTGTGATTGTCAAAGAATGGGGCTTATAGGGGTTGAAAGCTTCGCTTTTATTCCTCCCTTATAAAAGCATTCCAATGTATCAGGACTTGATTCAAATACATTGCCATGTATGACTGACTTTCGGTGTCATCCGGACTTTGAATAATTTACAAAATACATTCTTGTTGAAGAAGCAACTACGATAGTAGACATAGTAATGTCAATATTTTTTACGAACCAATTCGTATTACATATTTAAATGAGCTGGACACATTTGAAAACGCACCCTACAAATGCAGAAAGGGATTTGTGTTGCAGTGTTTAAATTTCTACTCCACAAAGGATCGTCGTCCTTATACGAGAATAAAAAAAAATCTCAATTATTTTAAATGGAGAGTTTTTTTTACAGTAAATATTATTATTAGATGATTTTAATTGGTGTTCGGTCAAGGAAGATCCAAAAAAAAAAAACAATTCCAAATTTAAAAGAAGTGTATTTTTTAAAAAGATTATCTGCCAACGTTTTGGCTTACATTGTAAGCCATATTCAGGCAATTCTATATTATAATATTGTAAATTATTATTTTGTTCACATGAAATTATATTTCTACAGCCCGAAATTATATTACAATGTAAGCCGAAACGTTGGCAGATAATCTTTTTTTTTTTTAAATACACTTTTTTTTTCAATTTGTATTTTTTTTTTTTTTTGTGGACTTCCTTGACCGAACTCCAGCTAAAATCAACTAATAATCTCAATTTCTTATGGCACATATATTTCTTCATCTCAACGTATATTAATATTTTTATTTTATCGTAACTACATAATAAAAAATTAAAGTTATCATAAAATCTCAAATTTGCATTACATACTTACTATGGTAGGGACAAAATAAATTATTTTACTTCAACAGGTCAAAATTTTTCAAGAGTAGGCTATACTAATTTAGCAGAAAAACTAATAGTCGCGAGCAGACAGATTTTTAATTTTTTTTTTTAGGGGGGGGAGGCTTAAATTATTCTAATAATAAAAAAAAAACCCTGGAATCCCTTTCGAGGAGCCCTAATATGGCCGTTAAAATTCTGGTCGACGCGCTGAGGGGTTGGTCCTGGTCGATTTGCAGTATGTGGAGCAGGCTCATTACCATTACGCCGATGAATGCCCCTCACCCCTAAAACCACCCCCAAAACCACCCCCTAAGTAGGCTCACTCCGGAGCCCATGCTTGACCCATAGCAAGGGCACGTTTTCCACATTTTATTTGAGTTAAATGGATCCGACAGAGTGGTCCTTAAAAGTAATACATAGAAAATTATAATTAATTTATAATTATATAATTCTATAGCACTTATATGTTTATGTTCTATATAAAATATAGTGCGAGAAGGGAGCTCT
>KZ807261.1:313987-326063 GCA_000696205.2 Oncopeltus fasciatus | reverse complement strand
ACCTGTATCTCCTGCTATCCGGGTTATATATATATATTTATGTATGTATTTGTTAAATACATAAAGGAAATTACATCTGAATGATGTATGGCAAAGATTTTGTTTTCACCCTCATAGTCTTCGGCTAACCTTCATTAATGATTAATGAAAAATGGGAAGTCGGTATAATTTACGCAGCACTTGCGTCATGGGCTTTCTACATTTTATGTTACTTTCTTTTCTCTTTTTTTTTTTTTTTACCTTTTCTTCGTCCGAGTTGGACCGTGTCAAGTTGTTAATAGTTGCCGAGCTTTCGCACATCATGTGATGGCTTCTTCAGGGCTGAGTAGAGAATGAGAGCTGTTTTTTAAATCCAGGTGGTATATAAATACCATGTTTTATACACCAGTTGGTGTATAATCCCGGCACGGTCCGGTCCTTGGGCGAAGCCTGTTTTCCCGTTGGTTGATACTGTGTTCTGGCGGCTGGTCTCTGGAGTAGTCAGGTGGCTGGTCACTGATTGGTTGGATCCTCTTGACGATTAGCGCTGGTTTCCAGTTCTTGCTGAGTCTGTATCCGTCTTCCCTGTTGATATTGGGTGCTCCTTCAAGTTGTGAGTAGTCCTTGCCGTTGTAGAGGAAGTAGATCGATTGGATTTGGCCAGACTAAATTCTTCTTCCTTGAGGAGGTTCTTCATCAGGTTCAGAGTTTCTGACGGTGAGCCGATAGTCGAGACGATGGGCCTCATGGGTATGCCTTCTTTGTGTATTTTTGGTTGTCCGTAGAGTCTTGGAGGGACGGGGTCAGATATCTTGAGGGACTTTCTCTTCATCTCTTTGTCGTTGTTTGAATTGATTATGGAGATGACCTGCTGGTTGATGGTCTTTGTAGGATCTTTCTCAAGCTTCTTGTAGGTGTCGTCATCGAGGAGTGCCTGCATCTTCTCCAGATAGTCTTCTTTCTTCATGATAACGGTGGCGTTGCCCTTATCGGCCGGGGTGATGACCAAGTCCTCACGTTTCTTCAGGTCGTTTAGTGCCTTGTATTCCTCTTCGCTGAGGTTCGGCTTAGCCTTCCTTAGAGCATGACTGACGTCCTGACGGATTGTTTCAGCTGCTTCTGGTTCAAGGTTCATGATACAAGCTTCGACGCTTGTTTTAATTTTCTCTGTAGGACCCGGCGTGGGGCGATGGCGTAGTTGAAGCCTTTCTGTAAAACCTGAAGTGTCTCTCTGGGCAATTTTTCATTCGTGAGGTTAAGGAGAGGTCAGCTCCAGCAGAACACTTCGCCAACACCAGCCACCACATCAAATTCTTAAATTTTTTTTTTAATTTATTTATTTAAGCGATAGCCTCCCATTCAATCACTACACTCTTTCTCCCACCTGTTCTTTTTACTAAATATATATATCGCAACCGCGAGTTTTACATTATATATATATATATGGTTTATATATATGTGGTTTCAGTTTTTGCTAAGCAGAATCAGTCAAGATATAAAAAAATATTTTATTTTTATGCACCAGGATATTAACATCATTGGCTCATTACAGGAAATCTGAACAAAAGGAGATTAGTGGTCTTGAAAAGTTAAGATATTTTTTAAACTTGAAATCTCTTCCTCCATAATACTTACGTCGTTACAAGCTCAAAGAAATATAGAATTTTTTTTCGTTTAAATTGACACTATGCTTTGTATATGTCGCACGAAATACCATCTTGGTAGTGAAAGGGGGAGTCCGTACAATATTTTTTCCACATCCGTACGACAGATGAGAACGAAATTTACAAGAAGATCCGAACGTGAAACGTCAACAATATCCTAGGGGTAAATTCGACCTACCCTTCACCCCCTTTCAACCCTTCCAAATCTCCCGTTGCGTCTCCTCTTACACATAATTCTCTCTTCCTACCCCATTCTTCCCCTCTTCCCCTCTCTTACCCCTCTCGAAGTTCTCGCGGACTAGATCTTCTCTCTCTTCTCCAGCTGAATTTCCCCCACCTTCTTTCTCCGAGTTCCTGTTCCACCCCCTTTTACGACTTCAACAGGCAATGAAAGCAGGAAAGAAAAAAAGAAAAGTCAGCCGTGACACAGTTATACAGCGCTACTTTTCAGCAAAGATCACGCATTTTTTTTTTATATTTATATATTTCTTTTTTTTTCAGTGTTTCTTATTCTCTCTTTTATGGAGCAGTTATTCAGACTTTTCCCTCCATTTTTTACCTGGTACTTCTCTTGCACACAAAACCGCTTTTATACACTCAAAAAAAAAAGTTCGTGATTTCCTTGAGAAAGTCATCTCTTTTATAGTTATGTCAAAAGAAAAAGTAATTTGGTAATCATGACAAAAGAAATATAAAAGAGCTATGATCCATAGTCTAGACACTTAAAAGTAAAAAGTAAAAATTACTGTCGCCCAAAAAGATAATTATATGCTTATTTATTTTTTAAACCAAAACGTTAAGCACTTTATCTTGAATTAGTTTGTAACATGTCCTTTTAATGATAAACTCTCTAAAGATTTTTATTTTTAAAAGGAAATCTTAAAGGTCAAGAGAATGAAGGTGATAAGTAAAATTTTGGGTGAAACTGTATTTTCATGTTTCCCACACGGTTGGAGACTTTATGTGATACTATTAATTAGAGGGAATAGGGTAAAAAAATCTATCTGTCCCAGCCAGGACTCGAACCTGTATCTCCTGCTATCCGGGTTGGTATGCTAAACCATTACACAACCGGGACGACCTAGATATCTTATTAAATTCCCACCACAATAGCGATATTGCTGGGACATATAGATAGTTTTATTTTTTTTTTGTTCTATTCCCTCTCATTAATTGTTTAAACTTTAATAAACCACAACCAAATAAATATTTTTATGTATTACATTTTATTTGTTTTAAAATAAATTTTTGATCATTTAAATTTATTTTCAAATAATTTGATCAATTTATAAAAAAATAAAAACCCGTTCAATAAAAAACTTTGACTTCAGTTTTCTGAGAAAGAGAAAAATATTACTTAATACATTCATCCATTTGACTATTCAATTTAACATAATCGATATGGTAATAGTTTCGTTGTAGCTTCGAGCTAAATTTAATTGTGTTTAATTTGAAGTAATACCATTAGGAATATTTTAAAAAATCAGAATATATCTCTATTTACTTCTATTAATGTATAATAAACAATCATTTATTGTTTACAATTAATTTTATCGCAGTGCACTCACATAGTCGAAATTGAAATATAACTATCTCATACAATAAATGCAATGAAATAGAATAAAAAAATCTAATTGTCTCAGCCAGTAATAGAATCTGGATCACCTGCTTGCCGGGATGGTATGTTACCATTTACACTACCAAGACTAGCCAGATAACTTAATAAGTATAATTTTCTTATTTAATAAGTAAGTATTGAACTTATTTAATAAGGTATCTGGCTAGCCTCGGTGGTTTAAATGGTAATATACCAGCCCGGCAAGCAGGTGATCCAGATTCTATTACTGGCTGAGACAATTCGTTTTTTTTATTCTGTTCCCTTGTATTTATGGTATAAAATTAGTGTGGGATTAAATACCATAACAAATACAAAATTTATAACTATCTCATATTCATAAAAATTAAAATTCATTTGTGTTAGTAATTAATAAGGAAATGTAATGATCAAATATATGTTTTAGGAATTTTACTCTAATTTAAATGGTTTTGTAAACAATTAAAATACTAAAAACTATATATATATATGCATGACTGACGTCCTGACGGATNTATATATATATATATTTGCTTCAAAATTTTGATGAAATACAATCTTACGAAAAATAAATAAAAATTGCGAACACTAAGGACATTTTCCTAGTCCCATCAGACTCTAGCGTTAGGGCACAATTGCCCAATATACACAATATTGTATTGGTAGGGCAAAAATAAAAGAAAAGCTGAAAAACAAATCATTTGAACCTCAGATTTACTTTCGCTTTTCTTTTTTTTTTTTAGTTTGAGCCGACGGGGAGGGTTGTAGGGGTTGGAGTTGGAAAACATGGTCTGTGCTAGTGGATTAGGATAGAATGGCAGTTTACTGTGGGAAAGACTGAAGCGGGAAGAAATTAAGTCTTAAACAAAAGGGATATTAAGATGTTGGTGAAGGGATGAATTGGATACATAATAGGGAGCATTTGCAATTATTCTCAGGGTTTTGGATTGATAGCAGTGGATTGGATTCTTTGGATGTTGGAAGGCTTGGCGGCACCCTAGATTTCTTCTCTTTAAGTCCAGATTTGTTGTAGTTATGGTTGTAGTTTGATTCATAAGTCTGTATAGTCTTTGTCGTCGATTGAGTTCTTGTCTTTTAATCAAAATTATTGTGCTCTATATTTTGACTTGTTGCCCCATTTTCGATTGTAATTAGTAATTAATATTTTAAAAAATTCGTCAGATGTGATTATAAATAACTGATTCTATTTATAGATAAACTGTATAATTCATAAATGATTGAAATGTTAAGTCCGTACGACGAAGATTTATTTTTTTACATTAAAAGGTAACGAAATAAGAAATGACAAATTCATGACACAAAAAATGAGACATCATTAAAAGCTAAATGGCGAATTTGAAATCATTCACCCTAAAATGTCTCGCACTAAATTCGGGGAAGCCGGGAGTGAGGGCGCGCGGAGCGGTCTCAGGGGAGGGGGTGAGGCGGCAGTTAGGGGTAGACCTGACGTTGTAATTGGCAAACTTTTATTATAATTTCCACTTGGCGCTTCTTCTTCCCGGTACTTGGGGAGATTAATGCTACCCCTAATTGAATAAGTACTATTACAAGTGTAAGGACCACTCCACCGGGATTTTAGAACGGGCATAAAGTGTAAAACGGAAAGTGATTGTCCTGGCCATAACACTGTTACATTACCTTCTCCTTTTGGTACTCCCTTCTGAGGTGTTTCTCACTCTCGGTGTTAGCGCAGATTTAGGAAGCGTTTTGTTTCTTACAGGGGCTTTTAGTAAATATTCATTATACTCTGGTCATTTCAAAACATTATAACTACCCCCCCCCCTCAATCTCTTTCTCTCTATTTCTCCTCTCTCTCCTTCCCCCCTCTACCCCCTCTCTCTCTCCGATCTCCCCACCCCTCTCTCTTCCCCTTCTCACTCCCTCCCCCATTCCCCTGTCTTTCTCTCTCTCTACCTCCCCCATTCACCTGTCTTTCTCTCTCTGACCCTCTCTCCCTCTCTCTCCATCCCCCTCTTTCCGCCATATTCTCTCTCTCTCTCTCGTTCGTCCGAAAGGCCTACTTGAAACATTTTCTGACAACCGACTAAGCAAGCACATGATAGTGTTATTTATTTTGTAGTAATCAATGGAGGATTTGTTAGGGTGGAAATATAAATTTTATAATTATTTAAAATATAAGTATGTAGTCACATAATGATAAACCTATAAGATATTCGATATTGTTCATTTATTTATATATTCAATATATTCTGTATTTAATTTTATTACTTAGAATTTTTTTTGTTTGGAATTGGATTAGGATTAAAAAGTGAAAATTATAAGTAGCCTGAAATTGTCAGGAAGGAAGGATGTACATCCTATGGCAATAAAGAACTAATCTTATCTAATCTTTCTCTCTTTCTTTTCCACTCCTCCCTCCCTCTCTCACCTTCTACACCCTCCCCCCTCCAGGTTTTGTTTCAAGTACTTATAAATGCACATTTTTTTTTCAGTTGTAAAAGCTTGTATTGCCGCAAAACATTTTTTTTCTCCATACTATTTTCAACTTTGTTGTTTTTTAATATAAACCTATCTTTTTTTAAGAAAGTTAAAAATTGTTTTTCACGAATAGAAAAAAAAAAAAAAAACATATTTTGAAATATTTCTGCATAAAACTGCTCCCCAACCTTCAAAATTTATGATAATTAAAATTGAATGTATCACCCACTAATAATCATTAATCATCCGGCCTGTTTTGTAACTGTCCTATTCATTTGAAGTAATTCGCCCTTCGCCCCATTTCCCCTACTCATTGACTCACATGAACTATTTCCACCCCAAAGTCACGTACAAATCCCTTATATATCTCTCGTCGTACTCTTTAAGGGGTGGCGTTGTACTCACTGTATTTGCTGAGCGGTAATCACTGTTTATGCCAACATGGAGGGGCATTGTATTTATACCAACATACGTACACAGAATGTGCTTTATTTCAATTATTTTTTTATTATTTATTCATTGCATTTATAATTATGATATGATTTGTTTAGTTACACAATATTAATAGTTTGAATTAAATATATTATACAAATAATTGATTATGAATCATCCTTACTTCATGAATATACTCAAGTACAAAATAGTGTAAAAATCTCATTTATAGTTTTAATAAAGAAACTTTGACACAGTTTTAGATATTATCAGATATAACAATAAACCTTGATAGATGAATTAATTGAAAGAGTAATCTTTATTTATTTTTTCTTCTGCTCCGATTTAAAAACAATAAACCTCTTAAATGGAGTTTTTTTTTTTTTTTTTTTTTTTTTTTTTTACTGCAAATATTATTATTAGAAGTTTTTGTTGGAGTTCGGTGAAGTTAGATCCAAAAAAATACAAATTTTAATAAAATGTGTATTTTTTAATTATCTGTCCATGTTTCGGCTTACATTGTAAGCCATCATCAAGGCTATCGCAAAGGCAGAGGTTACGTCGTGTCACCTGGATCACATATTGGTCATGGATACTGGTGACATGTCGTCCCCTCACACCTTCTCGAGATAGCCCTAAAGATGGCTTACAATGTAAGCCGAAACGTTGGCAGATAATTTAAAAAATACACATTTTTTAAATTGTATTTTTGGATGAACTCCAACAAAAAACATCTAATAATAAACCGCTTACATTCAGAGTAAGAAATAATTTTAATTAACGCTCTATCAATGAATGGATTGTATTTTATTAAGAGTTGCATCTAAAGTTTTCATTAAAAATAGTGGCACTCTACAAACCCACGCCCATTTATCATGTGAAAAATATCAAAATTTTATCCAGATGGAAATTTCTAAAACGCAATGGCTTAAAGAAAACTTAAAAGAAAAATGATTTTTTAATTATACTCAAACACACACACAAACACATCTAAAAATAAAAACAATATGTTCACCCAAAGAACAATCAGTCTATGGTCATCCTAACAGCACTGATTATGAGTTTTGTAGCGACTGTCTTATTAAAATTGTTAAACATATGTACAACTTAATATTCAATAAAATAAATTAGAGGCATGTACAGATAACGTGGGGAATACAACTCTCTACGAATGATCTCTGCCCGAGGAATTGAATATCCTTTTCGCAGAAGACCCCATTTCCTCAGGTACTCGATATTCCCCAGAGTCATCTCCACCTCTTCCTGATTCACTCTCACACCCTGGATCACTATTTGAATAATGAATTGAATACCCACTTCTCCCCACAAATTCTACCTCCTGTGTTTCTCCATATTTATTTTATTGTGGGAGAATTCCAGTCTAAAATATTTTTAATATTAAATTAAAGAGCACAAAATATAAAGTATTATGTAAGAAGCAGTTGATATATTCAAGGCACAATATAAAAGGGAGTTATGCAGGTAGTTATGACGTCACATAATTCGCTGTGGTTCAGCAAATATATCCTGACCTGCGAAGTTTGTACCTTGGTTGTCAAAGCTTAGCTACCATCGCAAAAATCCATTAATTATTAATTAATTAATCAGTTATTTTCTAAACTTTTCTCCCATTCCAGCGTTCACTCTCTCGTCTTTTGTTGATAGCTAAAATTGTCAACAAAAGACGAAAGAAACTATACAAATTTTCGGAGTTACGCAAATTTTGCAAGAGATTTCTAGTGAACAGTTTTTACTTTTAAATTAATTTTAGTAATTACGAAATTTGATTTTTTAGTATTATTGATCATATTAGTATTTGAACTATTAGTCCTCTCAATTAAGACTTTTTTTTATATCATTTTTAATAATTATTATTACATTTTATTATTGTAGGTAAGTAAATAAAAAAATAAAAATGCGAGGATTTATAATGTTCAAAAACAGCATTATGGTTTTTATAAGTTACGACTTTTTCAATCGTGTTTTGAGTAATAAATAGTTGATAGCATTATAATTGCGTATTTANCCCACCCAAAAAAACTGTATTATAGTCATTAAAAAAATTAATTGTCAGAAGTGATAATCCACCGAGAAAGTGGGCTGTATGAAACATAAAAACTGGGATATATGAAAAAATGTAGGAAATTAAACAGTAAGCAGTATGAAAAGGATAAAATAATTGAAAAGTTAGGTTTAATTCATGTAATAGTAAATAAAATAAAATAAATAAGAGAAATATATGTTGAAAATTATATAACTGTAGAAGTGAGTTAGAATTGAAGGCATAATCAATTATGACAGTGAGGTGAATTGGTGATAATTGTCCAGTTGGTGAACTGGTAAATACATATATTATTACCTTATTAAAAGATGTTCTTGCCCTGGTTTTACTAATGAGTTAAAACAAACCAAATTGGTTATTGGTCAACTAAAATTTGACTATGGTTATGGTTAAAGATTGCAGAAGGTCCCTTTGACTCAAATAACTGAGCATACAGACATTCACTTCGTGCACTGGTAGGGTTCAGATTCAATCATGTACACGAATCCAAGGGTGGCCCCTCATTGGTTGGAGCTCTTTCTGAGCTGTGTCACGTGACAACCCACAGTCTAGACAAAATAATCAGTTCTACGTGTCTTTCTTAAATAGGTAGACTTTTCGGATTATTTCTATAAGCGCAGATGTCGCCTAACAACCTATGCATACAATTTATCTAAAAAATTTGACTGCACTACTGTGACTTCACAAAATTCTATATAAAATATACCAACTCTTGAACACTACTTTTACATAATTGAACTTAAACAAATCAAGAACTGATATTGACTTTTAATAAGAAACTTACTGAAACAATATCGAGGACTGTAATTTGTTATTTGAATTATTCCTGTTATTTAAAGTCCTGTAAAAACCCCATAAGATCATCTAGCTAGTGGTCTAAGGTATCAGAAGTAAACTGTATTTATTTAGAACCAGGAAAGGGAACCAGAAAAAAAATCTTACTACCACAGCCGAGAATCGAACCTTGGTCTCTTACTCTAAGATGATTTTTGTTGGGGTTCGGTCGAGGTAGATCCAAAAAAACACAAATAAAAAAATGTATTTTTTTTAATGAAGGATTATCTGCCAACGTTTCGGCTTACATTGTAAGCCATCTTCAGGGCTGTAGAAATACAATGTCATGAGAATACAGTAATATTTGAAATTAGTATAATAGAAAATTATAATATAATGTATGAAAGTAGAAAACTGTGTAGGACAATTAAAAGTTTGTGAAAACAATATTGAAAAAAATATTGAAAAAAAGAACTAATTTGAAAAAAAACATGCAAACCAACAACTAATTGACAGGAAACAATTGAAATATCATTAAAGCAGTAATTTTGCCACACATACCTATCATGAAGATGAGAGAGGACGTCTTGTCCCTAGGTTCACATTTCCATGACTGGACATTATGGATTTGTTTTGAGTTATGAAATGGGAAGGTGAGTGGGGGTAGCAGGTACAAGACAGGGAGGAAGGTGTAAATGGAAAGCGGCCTGTTGAAAGAGAGGGCAATAAAAGGACAAAGGAAAAAAAAGGGGAAGGGTATTATTGGGAATAAGTGACTTTGGAACTGAGAAAAATGTTTTGACAGGTTTATTGAGACGAAGGGTTGTTGGTTTTTAAAATGTTAAAAATGTTAGAATAAGTTGAGGAAATTTGTTCTATGTCTGTTCTGTCGTTAACTGGATAATGTTGTAAGTTGATGTGAACGGTTTCAGACAAAAGACGTTTGTGTTGGTAGGGTTCAGTGGAAAGAATGGTTAAGCTGTCGAAGTCAAATGTGTGTGCTTCATGAAAAACATGTTTGGTGAGGGCAGTTTTTATTAGTTTATTCTTGATGTCATTTTTATGGTTGTTAATTCTGCGGGAAATCGGGTTTTTTGTTTGTCCAATGTAAGAGCCTTGGCAATGTGGTGTGGAACAGGGAATTTTATAGACGACATTAGTTCTGTTAGGAAGGGGGATGGGGTCTTTGAGGATGGTGTAAATCGATTTTAATTTGTTATTGGTGGAAAAAGACAGCTTGAGGTTGGGAAAAGTTTTTTTGAGGGATTTCTTAATATTTTCAGACAGATTTGGAATATAAGGAAGAGAACGGAAAACAAGGTCGTTATTTTGGGGGAGGGGGATAGTTGGAGAAGAGGAAATGAAAAATTCTTTAAAAAGTTTTTTAATGGTGTGGGTAGGGAAACCATTGGACAGGAGGATGTCAGTAACACATTTTATATTTTTTCTGTGGAAAGTCTTGTTAGAGAGTGTTAGTGCTCTGTAGATGAGGTTTTTGGCCACATTAATTTTTTGATGATAAGGGTGAGATGAGTTAAAATGGAGGAGACGACCTGAGTAAGTATGTTTAGTATACCAGTCAGTGGAGATGGAACCATTGGTGTTACGGATGATGAGGGTGTCAAGAAAAGGAAGTTGATAATCAGATTCCTTTTCTATGGTAAATTTCAGTCGAGGGTGGTATGAATTAAATGCAGTAAGGATTTGGGGGATTTTTTCGGGATTAAGGATGAGAAAAAGGTCGTCAACATATTTTTTGAGGAAGAAAATGTCATTGTGAAACGGGGGAAGGATAGAGTCGAGGAGGTCGTTAAGGGTGATGTTAGAAATATCGGGAGCAAGGTTATTTCCCATAGCCAGACCGTTAATCTGGTTGTAGTATTTACCTTGGTATAGGAGGTACCCGGAAGTACAACAAAGGGAAAGGGACTCTAGGTACGCCGACCGGGATAATGTAGTATGGTCACGGATGGTATTCCAATTTTTATCAATTTTATCTTGGTCTCTTACATTCAGGGTCATCGCGCTTACCTCTACACCACCGAGGCAGGTTGGATAATCTCTCCTACTCCCCGAACTTTATTCGGAGTCAAAACCCCTAAGTAAGACGAATATATCGTCTTTACCAGAAGGAATTTGGCTGGGCCACTACCTATCTATTTATTTACATGTCCTTTTTGTTCTTTCTTCACGAATCCTCAAAAAACTTAAAGTACTGGGAGCTTGCCGTTAAAAACTTGGCTTTAATGACTATAGTAAAGTAAAGTAAGTAATAGGGAAAGCATTCTCGTAAGAAATACATTAAAATATAGCCAGTACTCCCACCTAACCTGCTATTATAGTTTTAACAATCGTGAAGGAGAGCCAGGATAGCTTATAGGATCCGTAATTCTGGCGCTGCTGGTCCAAATCCTTTGTATACCCAACCCAATCCTTTGATATTCCTAACCCTTTGATATACCCAACGCTTTGGTATATCCTATGATCCATTGATGTCCTAAGCCTTGGATATTTAGAATGGGATGGAAATTCCAGCTGTAGAAAGCCCTTTTCTCCACAAACATAAGTGTCTATAAATATTTTATTTGGTTGTGGTTTATTAACCCACGTAAATTTTAAACAATTAGAGAGAATTTAATGTGATATCCAGCTTGTCCTGGTGGTGTAATGGCTAAGCACGCCGGCCCGGATAGCAGGAGATCCAGGTTCGATTCCTGGCTGGGACAGATAGATTTTTTTATTCTATTCCCTCTTATTAATTGTCTAAGGGTCTATGACTCGTCAAACCACTCTTCAACAAACTTCATATCCCATTGGCTGTGAAGGAGCTTTCACAGAAGCATGCAAGAATCTTTTTAGAACTTTCTCTTACTGATAGAAGGGAAGAGAGATTGAGATTTTCGCAATTTCATTTTCAGATTTGAGTTGCCTGGATGATCAAATCAGGTCAAATGGATACGGTCGCGGTCCTGGTGATCCTAACCGCCGGTAATAAAGAAGAGGATGCGCGGGAGTCATGGAGTCCTGGAGAGGGAGGTCGTTAGTGCGAACTCGGCCCGAATATTAGCTAACTCGTCCTCTGAACACGCCCCCGAGTGTATGTGCCCCCCC
>KZ807261.1:289775-313944 GCA_000696205.2 Oncopeltus fasciatus | reverse complement strand
CCCCCCCCGGCGGAGTTGGCGAGACTTGCTCCAGGTAGGCCTGTCTCCACCCCCCAACTTCCAGTCGTTCCAGCACCACTTCCAGGCACTAATTGTTACAGTGTTTCTCTTTTTGGGAATGGCTCCTGTCTCCGGTCCCTGGCCGCTTGAGCGATAACAAACAGGTTTTATTTGCAAGAGTAATTGTCTAATGCTCTTCCCCTTGGCCTTCTCTCCCCATGGCATCTAATGGAAAGTTAAGCGTAGATTTAGCCAATTGTACGTAAGTGCTTTCCTCTGTACTACAGCTAACACTTTTGGGATTTACCAATGCAAATTTTAATTTAAATTTTCAAACATTTCATATCCATATCACGTTTAATTTAAGAGATATATTAGGAACAATTATTTGATGGATTATGCACTTTACAACCTTACAAAACAATTTTATTTTTCAACTTTTATTTCGTGAATAATTTTCTGTTAACATAATAACATTTTTTTAATGTTACAATGGACTAACAATGGCAAGAGAAGGTGACCAATGACACCACTCTCAAATCAAATACAAACTATGTTCCCTGGTGGTCAGGCGGTCAGGAGGCCATCTTCATTTGAGTCGACGAGGTGGGTTGTAGGGGTTGGAGTTGGATGACAAGGTCTGTGCTATTGGGTTTGGATGGTATGGCAATTTAATATTAATATAATAATTTAATATGTGGAAAAGGGTGAAGCGTGGTAACCTCAAATTTAAGGGTCAAGTATTGATGTATTAGACAAATTATTTAGTATTTTTAAATTGTTTTTATTAATTATATGAATAACTTATAAGTTTCATTCACTAGTGTGTGGTTTAATTTTATATTTAAAAGTAACTGTGTTAACTCAATGACATCAGACACTTCCAGGAGCTACAGTTTGAGATCAAAACTGTTTTTTTTTCTTTCTCTTTTTTTTTTAAGTATAAAAAATTTACCATATCTGGTGGGAGGGGCTAACTACAGATTGCCACCTCATCGTAAACATTCATAGCTTAGATCTGTTACTTAATGTTAAAATAGCTTGCCTAGGGCGGGATTTGAACCCCGAGCGTATGGATTAAGAGACCCGAATGGATCCCCTGAGCTACCCCTCCACTCCTTCTCGAACGCTTAAGAATAAATCAACAAAGGTTGAGAGAGCGCTTCCCCTTCTCTTCCGTCGCGGGTTATCTTGGGACAAGCTTTATCAGTTAGTGTTTGTACTAAGTTTCAATTCAGTTCGTTTTCCGGCTCCAAACCAATAAACCCACGTACACTGGATGACACGCTGGAGTTAGGAAAGCTTAAGTAACACTGCAGACACTAATTCATTTGGTAAGGTAGGATGTTAATAATGGGATGACTGTCTGGAAGTCACTCCAGGATTATCCCAACTCTGGAGCTGCCTGGAAGCAGACCGCTCTCCAGCGGCTGAGTGTGTGCCCCACTAAGAGGATACAGCTCTCTGAGCACCAGTCATAAAAGGATTAAGGCCTTCTGACGAGCCTCCCGTCATTTCCAGCCATGTGGGAGTTCCAGGAGGGGGACCCTTCTGTTAGCTCTTAACGGTGGAAGTTTGGACGGCATGTCAGCGACGTGATCCCACTGTATTCTCGACAGATATGGGATATGGTGTTTCGGAAACTACCACATATCCATCGATGCCACATGGATCGTAAACCCACCTTTGAGTTGGATAAACCGATATACACTGTCGCATCTCCAATCTAGATGGAAAAAATTGTCAAATGTGCAAAAATCTGCTGCCAAATTTGAAGTACAATCAACGCATAAATTTGATAATACAATTATCAATATTAGGGGAATTTAACAAATCAAATCAAATAATTGAGTAGAAAGTGTGGGAAGGAATAAGGTAAATAGTAGCAGTTTAACAATTTGAGATATGATTCAAAATATTATAATATTACGGTTAGTAATAACATACATTAACACACATTACATAACTTACATTAATGTGTAGTAACACTACATTTTTTTGGTTAAATGTAATTCAAAATATATTGCTTACAAAATTTTTAATTTAATTAATTTTTTATTTAAGTTTAAATGGAGAGTTTTTGTCCGTAGAGTTTATTAGTGAATTTAATTATTATTTTTGAATATAAAACGTATCCTAGTAATTTTATCATATTTCTTATAGTAACAAAGATATTGACTGATTTTTTTTTTTCAAATTAGATTTTTATTTTTTTCCCTTACACTGAAAATTGTTAAAATTTGCGTCGGTTCAAATACCGCTCACACAAAAAAAATTTATATAAAATCTAACTGTCTCAGCCTGGATTCGAACCTGGATCTCCTGCTATCCGGGCTGGCATTTTTATAACGAGAGTCGATAAATAGCTTGACAATGACAGCTCCTTCGAGCATAAGGCGATTTATTCGTCTGCCTCGGAGGTTAGACTCTCGACACTAGTGCGGGGAACTTATCTGGCTCGTCCCAGTTGTATAATGGCTAGCATTCTTGCCCGGATAACAGGAGATCAAGGTTCGATTTCTGGCTTGGACAATTAGATTTTTTATTCTATTCCCTTGCATTTATTGTATATAATTAATGTGGGATTAAATACCTCAACAAATCAAATATTTTTTCCTCAATTTACATAAAAATTTTACCCGAATCCCTTTTTTCATAAGATATACACTATATAACAAAAAAGGATGAGTAGTTTCTCATTCATCCTTTCCGGCCAGTACAGAGCCCAATTTAGTGACCTTTAATTTTATACTCATTCTTCCCAAGATGTAATTCCTCATCTGTCTTAAATAAATGGTAAATTTGTTCAATTTACGCAGGATTTTTTAATATCTATTATATAGGATATATGAAGAAGTCATATAACATGGCAGACATGAAGTGTTGTAATTTTTTTCCTGGTACCTTTTCTGTTTTATTTTTTCCAGTGAGGTTATATGTTTAAAAGTGGATCCACACTGTAAATATTTTTGTTTGGAGGAATTGTGTGCAAGGGCACGGTATTCTCCACTTTCTCGTCCACCATTGTTAGCGGTTGTTGTGACCTTCCCAGTGCTATTTCTAGCGCCAGGAATTTCCCAACGTGTCATCATCAAGTAAAACTCTCTAATTAGTTTCTCATCTGTTTCTTTGACGAAGCGGAACCGCACAAGACTGCCGGATCTAGTTTAGCTATTGTTTTTTTTCTGCCATAACAGGATGTCCTTATACATGACTGACTGATGGTGACCAGACCCGACTGAGAGATGGTCCTGGACCAGTTAAGGCCGGCCTAGACTATCGCAGGTATAAAGTACATTCTGGACCTCACCATGGGCACCGTATAAACAGCTCGCCCCTTAGTGGAGTTCTAGAGTTGATAAACAAAATGTTACAGTGAACAACTCGGTCTTAACAGTCCAGTGATAATAAGTGATACATATATTGTTGGGATAATTTTTAGTGCTTCTTCGATAAAAACTTATTGTTACTCATTTTAAAGTTGCTGTAATTAATAGTTTTTATTTCTAATTATATAAGGTATTTATGGGTAGTAGTGATAGATTGATGACTAACGCTAAGCATTTGTTATTAGTTATTTTATTCACCCGTATCCCGTAACAATAATTAATAATGATATTATAATTCTGAATATTTTGTTTTAGTTATGCGTACACTCATTTGTATTTTATTGTTTATGAACAATATTTTTTTTTTTGTTGAGAAAAAAAAATTTCTGTTACTCCATAAATCCTCTAGGTCATGGGAAACAGAAGCCCCCCTAAAAAAAAAAAATAAAAAATAAAAAATTTTTCTTAAGAAGTACTTGAGGAGAGAAGTAGAGATGGTCCTCCGAAGTTCCGAGCCCTAAACACAGGACTATCGAGACCTAAAAAAGGGTTTATGAAAAAATATGCATATCATAAAGGGTTGAAATTCAGAAGGGAAAAGGACAGACATGTCGGTCTAGAGGAAGACAATACTGAGAGCTGATCCCATCACATCACCGTTCAATCTGATTGGCTAACACGATAGGGGAGGCGTTCGCGTTTATGTATTCTACAAATGTTTATCCTAAAATATATTATCATCCATCAAATGGTAGTGGATCTGAAAGCCAAGAATGCAAACATGTCTCCGATATATTTTCTCTCCCCAAAAGCCTTTGTAAGCGAACTCTGATCAACGGACTATGTTTACTCTTAACAAATGACATATGAGATTTTGAGTTAATTCATTTGTCCTACTGAAGGGCCCATTACACAGGATTGACGTAATCTAAGAAGATTTCCCAGTTTTCGTTAAATATGGATATAAATAAAAGTAAATAAGAAAATTTAATTTATAAACTGGAGAAGACAAGAGTGTAAGACCACTTCTCTTTGCTCTTCACTGTCCGGGATGGAAGAAGAGAGGGGGAGGGGAGCTCAGCCATTGCAGTTACATTCGTAAATATTTTCCTTAAAAAGTGTTTATCGTAAATATTTTGTAGATTTTAAAAGTTGTAAAACTACATTTTGCATTTATTATGCTCTATAAACTTCATTGTAACTCAAATACTTCGAAGGTACTACAATTACAAAATTTTTTTTTTTTTTAAATTCCCCTCTCTCTAATTTGATTTTAACCAATGATGAATTACTTTTTGGGGTTTGCTATGCAAAGTCTAAATGCATAGTTAGATATTTAGGTTTTAAAATTAAGAATGCCCACTTTTAAGTTGCTTTAATTAACTTTTAATAAAGTTAAATACCTTCTTTGATACAGCAAATATTATATTTTTATATATTAAATTAATTATTTATTGTTATTTTAATTTAAATTTAATTAATTACAACAATGTATCAACAACAGTAATGAAAATATTGATTTATTTTTGTATGGTCTAAATACTTTTGTGATAAGTAGAGAATAAGGTCCATTAATTGTTATATGCTGTTACTGTGAAAAAAAAAAGAAGAAAAACCCAATATAAAATAAATATACTAAATACGTGATTGTTAATTACTTGATGGAAGGTGAAAAATAAAACAAAAGAGAAAAGAAAAGGATGTCTAAAACTTTTATTGCTAAACAAATTTCACGTTTTTGTGATGTCTGTGGACAACTTCTTACCAACAAACATATATTTACAGAGTGGCTAAAATATAAAGAAACAAGGAAGAAATATAACTTAAATTTGACTCTAGACGAAATTCTATTGGATGATGATAAAGCCATCGACACTGTAATGAACTTTCTGAAAGAGGTTGCATATAAATTAATAGACTAATACTAATAATAAATAAATACGATCAATTATAAATGATTGTTACATGTTATGATATAGTCTTATCAATAATGTTCTTATAATATATAATTATTATTCCCTTGAACAAATCGATACCAAAGAGCAATGAAAATGTGGGAAGAAGAGTACATTGTGAGGAGATAGAGCTTATTAGTTGTCTCCTCGTCCACGGGGAGCGCTAGTTAGTCAGTTGGACCGGATTGAAGAGGGTCAGACCACTTCTAAATTCGCTAAGCCAAGAGGCAGACGACTGCTTCTCTCCCTACTTATATTATTGTCGTACCTACCTCTATAATCTTCTTTAAATATATTATTTTATTTATATTTATTTGTATTCATCTTGATTTTAATTACACACGACAGAGGAGAAAAATTAAAACTCCAGGTGATTTTAGTTGGGGTTCGGTCAAGGTAGATCCAAAAAACACAAATTTAAAAAATGTATTTTTCAATAAAATTTATGTAAAAGAAAATATTTATACTTTAGACATGGAAATGTGTACTTAGGGACAGGACGTCCTCTCTTATCTTCATGATAGGTAGGTGTGGCAAATTACTGCTTTAATGTTATTTCAATATTTTTTTGTCAATTAGTTGTTGTTAGCATGTTTTTTTTTTCAAATTGTTTTTCAAAATCTTTTTATTTATCTTACATAGCTTTCTACATTCATACTCCTGATATCACATTATATTATTACAATTCTCTATTATGCTAATTTCAATTATTATTGTATTCTCATGACATTGTATTTCTACAGCCCTGAAGATGGCTTACAATGTAAGCAGGAACGTTGGCAGATAATCCTTTGAAAAAAATACATTTTTTAAATTTGTGTTTTTTGGATCTACCTTCACCGAACCCCAACTAAAATCATCTCATAATAATATCTACGGTCAAAAAAACTCTCCTTTTAAAACTCCAGGAGTTCACTTTCCATATGGTCTTTGTTTTGTATGTCACTAGAAGTTGACTGGGATGTATGTTATACTTCTTAACATACATGTAAATATTATATTATGCATAAACGTTCACAGTCGGACTTGAAACCGCTCAATCAAAATCAGAGTCAAAGCTTCATTCGTTTTCATACTTACAGGAGCAATTTTTATTTTTAATATTTCCTCTTCTACCATCCTGTGTAGAGGATCCAATTTCCCAATTTATTTATGTATTCATCATACAAATTTTTCCAACAGAACACTTATATCGCTGGTAACTTAAATTCTACTTGTTTCTTAGCACTTCCACCTAGCCCCATCCTGGTACTTGAGACTCACTGATGTAACAGAAAATTCAATTGTTCCACCGATGGCAAATCATGCGGAGAGCATATCGTACTAAAAATTAAAAAAAACAATCAGACCTGGAGGGGGGGAGGAAATACGTATTAAGGGTACATTTATTCTTGTCCCACGGCACACTAGAGAATGTGTATTGTCAGCACACCATTCTGGCTGCATGATTATTTCCATTCAATAAAGAATGCTTCTCAATCAGGGCTGTATGTACAGACAGAAGCACAGAAATAAAGAAAAGAACAACAGTGTACTGTTGCATTATATCAGTTACCTTTAGCTCAGGGGAACAGTAACTTAACTACTTGAACAACATGACCGTTATCATACAGGAAGTAACTATATTTAACTGACAGAATAAGGTTAAGTGGTTTAGGTTAAACTTCATCAAGCGCAGTGAACACACACTTAGGAGTCTAGACACCCCTGTAAGAGATCAGATCATTTCTCTAACTCTCTTTTTAATTATTTTGGTTTGTTTACTTTATTTTATTATACCCATTCTATTTTTTGTACGTACGCCACACATTAAAATCATATGAACTATTATCAGGTGCGTTAGAAGAATGACCTGATATCTTACCGAGCATGTCACAACTCCATAGAAGTTAGGTTTGTGCTCTATTTCGTCTGATGATGGCTTTTGTGTTACTTAAACCACTTAAACTTCACAACCAGATAATGTCGGATTAAAGATTACTTAAAAATTTCTAAAAAATAATTAAATTCTAATTCTTGGTTCAAATGGAGAGTTTTTTTTACCGTAAATATAATTCTTAGATTTTTTTTATTGGGGTTTTATTGGGGGTTAAAATTTGTATTTTTTTGTATATACCTTGACCGAACCCCAACAAAAAAAGACTCATCTAATTCTTAGTCTCGTTTTTTTAACTCAAAGAAGTAATAATTGAAAAGTTCGAATTTGAGATATAATTCACTCACAAATTTATAGATCTTTTGATCATCTTTTGTTTATTTCAGCCATACCGTCTATGACTTATAAAATTTGCAAATGTTTGACTATTTTTATACCATTTAACGAAATAAAAAAAATGAATTTCAGTGCTTTTAAAAGTTGCTTAGATCTTTGTTAGTGTTTTTTTAAATTAATATAAATGAAGTTTTAACAATTTTTAATGCAAGGGAAAATGTCCTGTCCTGGCCGGGGCAGTTAGATTTTTTATTCTGTTCCCTTGCACTAAAAATTGTTAAAATCTACATGGGATTAAAAAGCACAAAAAAATAATATTTATTATTAAGCTGGGTATTATCATAGAAGAACTATATAATCAAGAAAAAAAAGAGGGTTGGGGCAGTTTAAACTGAAATGTTTAATTTCAATTTTAATGTAATAATTTTAGAGAAAAATATAAATCAGAAGTTAGCATATATAGGGAAAATAAATATATTTTTATTTGAGGTATTGATAAGAAAATAAAAATAACAATAAATTTCAGTGGTAAAGAGCCCACTGTCCTCAAGGTGGAATCCATTCTTATGTCAGGCGCTGCTGGTTCGAGTACAGATCTAGGTAATCTTTTTTAAGGGAAACAAAATCTTCCCTTATTTTTTCAGTTAACCCTTTCCTCCATGACCTTAAGGGGTTGATATGTGGCAAGAAAAAAAATAGAGAAAAAAAATAGGGATTTGTGAGGCTGTTGGGAGGGTAGGTAAAAAGTAAATTTCATTTTTCATATTGTCATAATGATCGTCGTGATGATTTTTTTTTTCCAGCTATCGATGAAGTTTTTAATTCTGAATGAAATTTATAAATCGTACCATTTGTCTTGAATTTTTCTAATAAATACATGTGGGGATGTTAAGTGTCAAGCGCTTCAGATATTTTACTTTTGTATAATTATTTATATAAACGTTTCTATATAAAAATAAATTTGATTTATTTTGCCCTCGGAAGAAAGTTGCTCCCCCCCCCCCTCCTCTCGTCTAAAAGAAACGTGCCTAATAAGCCCCAATTACTCTAAATGTCCATCAGAAGTAAGTGGCCGTATGAAGTTAGGGGTGAATCAAATCACGGCCAACTCGAAGGGTTGGATAACTTCTTTGAAGAGTTTCTCCTTCGGCGGTCGGTCCTGACCAATAGCGACACACGACTTGCGGGGGTAGAGATATAGGGGTGACTACCCCCCCCCCCCCATTTCACTCAGCGGAACTCTTAAGTTAATTCTGGGGTCACCATGGCTACCGTGGCCAAGGGTGTCCCTTTTCCTTTTGGCACCTTCCCTACAAATCTTATCAGCCCTTGGAGACACAGAGCCCTCTGATGCCCTCAAGCTTCCATAGGGACAATATCATATGACATCCAATTTTTTTCTTTTGTCCCTGATAAGCGCATCAGATAATCCTGCAAGTCAGTGTGCATCCCCCACGTGTAATGTGACGTCAATTTGAATTTCTTAACGCCCCTTTTTTGCTGTTCCCACTCTCCTATAAGCCATATAGCCCAGTGTCGGATAAGCTGCTTTATATCCATTCAGGTGGGATTATGTGACCACCCTTTCAAAAGTGGGGTGCTTTCAGAAAGGGTGCCGTCAAATTAGATATTTTGGACACGCATCATACTTTTCTATAAAAAAAAAAAAAAAATCACCATGGGATATGCCAAGTTCTTCCTTTTTTATAAAAATTTCTTAGTTTCCAACTCTGCTAGATTCTTTTAGTTTTCATACTAATTCTCAATAAAAACATCCACAGTTACGTAAACAAAGACCACCCACATTTCATGTGTTGGACATAGAAAATAAACATTTTTGTCTTAAGAATTCGAAAAGAATAATGAAAGGAAAAAGTAATTGCTTTTAAACTGCCAAATGGTGGGGCTCAATCTTTTATACTTAAATATCTTTATTTCTTTGTTACTTAAAAATTTTAAAAAGTTTTTTTTTTTTTTCAATAGAATAAAGAAATATGACTCAATTTGTACTTAACCATTTTTCTTCATTCGATTTTTACCAAAACTAAAATATAATGAAAAAAAAAGAAAGAAATTTTCATTGTGAATGAAATGAAAATAAAAGTTAAAAAAAAATGTTTTTTAGTGACTTATTCATTGAACAACTTGTACCTTCATGGGGATTTTTAATATTTCAAGTCCAATGATAAAATGTATTCAAGTGAGGTTTTCTTTAAATTGTAGATTAATTTTTTACTATCTGTATAATCTCTTTGAAGGTAATTATAATGAATAAATTATTGTTCAAAATGAACCAAGTATAAATTGGTAAAATAGTACACATCAATGCAATAGAATGCCAAGATTTAAAAAAAATTATATATATATTAGTTGGCATCCAAAGTTTGAACACAACGGAAAAATTAACCGAGACCACATTTCATGTAACTGCGAGAAATATTTGAACCAATAGGAAGCGAGAAGGTTGCCTAGAAAATTCGCCTAAAAAAAAAAACTTCTGCTTATGGCAGAGTGCACCACATGCAAAATAAAAGTTGCTTGTCCCGCCATGAAAAGAGCATACACTATAATACATGAATCAAGCCTGAAGTCTTATATACCAGAAATACCCTGATAATCAACAGGAAATATGACCAGGAAGACATTTTTATATAATTTTGAAACATTTTAAACTAAGAAAGAATGTAAAAGAAACATTTTAAGTAAGAAAGAAGGCTCCTGAGAAAAATTCTTGGTCCCCAGAAATTAGATAACAGATGTAGACTGAAGTCAGGAAAAATAACAGCTAAGACTTTCTAACATAGCAGCTGGCATCCGCAAACGACGACGGAAATCTTATGGGCACTTCCTGCCTGCAAGTAAGGTGATACACAAGATCCTCACCTGCAGAGAACTACTGAGAAATATGCCATGCGTGAAGGAAGAGAGAAGAACCACCTGGAGGACCCCAAAGGACAGGAACCTCTATAAGGAGAGAAGTCTAGGAAGAGAACGAACAGAAGAACGAAGTAGGATCCACAGAGAGATAGGATCAGGTCTGAAGTACTTAAGTAGATATCAACTGTCATTAGATGAACCTTTTTAATGGCATTTCTTAAATTTTACTCAATATTTATGTCAAATAAGTGATTTTTTTAAAGGAAAAGACGCAATAAAAGTAACATAACAATCACAGACATACTGAGGCAACGCACTCCAAACTGCAACACACCCAGAACATGTGGAAAACGTCTAGACGTCCAAGTGTTACTGACTTGTGACGTAGAAGCTGGAATAGTTTAAGAGTTCTCTTAGCGACATCTGGGAGATACATGGAAAGGGTAGGAAACACATATAGCTCTCGACAGACGGATTTGTGTCGCCTCCCCTCCCCCTACCCCTTCAGGGGTATTCCGAGGGTGACAATCGTTTTCGGGTGCCAATATACTGTACTCTATTTTGCAATGGAAAGGCGTCCATGTACAGCCATTCTCTGTTTAAATTTACATATTAGTTTGCTTTAATTCCCCGCTCCAGAACACATTCCGAGGAGCTTTGTCTCTACACTTATTCAGTCAAACCTTGAGCTGNAATTTAATTAATTACAACAATGTATCAACAACAGTAATGAAAATATTGATTTATTTTTGTATGGTCTAAATACTTTTGTGATAAGTAGAGAATAAGGTCCATTAATTGTTATATGCTGTTACTGTGAAAAAAAAAAGAAGAAAAACCCAATATAAAATAAATATACTAAATACGTGATTGTTAATTACTTGATGGAAGGTGAAAAATAAAACAAAAGAGAAAAGAAAAGGATGTCTAAAACTTTTATTGCTAAACAAATTTCACGTTTTTGTGATGTCTGTGGACAACTTCTTACCAACAAACATATATTTACAGAGTGGCTAAAATATAAAGAAACAAGGAAGAAATATAACTTAAATTTGACTCTAGACGAAATTCTATTGGATGATGATAAAGCCATCGACACTGTAATGAACTTTCTGAAAGAGGTTGCATATAAATTAATAGACTAATACTAATAATAAATAAATACGATCAATTATAAATGATTGTTACATGTTATGATATAGTCTTATCAATAATGTTCTTATAATATATAATTATTATTCCCTTGAACAAATCGATACCAAAGAGCAATGAAAATGTGGGAAGAAGAGTACATTGTGAGGAGATAGAGCTTATTAGTTGTCTCCTCGTCCACGGGGAGCGCTAGTTAGTCAGTTGGACCGGATTGAAGAGGGTCAGACCACTTCTAAATTCGCTAAGCCAAGAGGCAGACGACTGCTTCTCTCCCTACTTATATTATTGTCGTACCTACCTCTATAATCTTCTTTAAATATATTATTTTATTTATATTTTTCAAATTGTTATAGTGGTTCTAATCGGCCAAGTAGGAAGGGGGGAGAACTAAGATGGTGACAAAGATTTAAAATCTTAATATCTGTGTTGTCATTTGCGGTCCAAAAAAAGTAATTAAAAAAATTATAACAAAATAAGTGGAAAATTTAATTTTTATATTTTACATAAATTAAGTATTTGGCTTTTCTTTGCAAGCCCTGTATATTATTCATTTTTTTGTTGAAGTAGAATGAGAGGGAAGTGAATGCATATAGAATGCAATTTTGGCTAAATGCAAACAAAGGAGAATATATTTTGATATTTATAACAGTAGATTTAACTGACCTGGGAAAAAATAAAGTCCCCGTGCCAGTTTTCTATGAATTTCCTTCTTTGGAAGAAGGGGAATACGGATATGGCATTCAAAACATTGTTAAAGACTTTATTGGAAATACACGAGCATTGATTTAATCCGAAATTGTCCAGCAACTCTTGGAAAGCTTCCAAAAGCTAGGTTGCAACATGAGCATTAAATTGCATTTTTTACACAGCCACCTTGCTAATTTCCCGGACAAACTTGGTCGGGGGTGAGCGTTTCCATCAAGATTTGAGGGTCATGGAAGATACCTTGCTTCCAGGTAGATGGGACGTACATATGTTGGCTGACTATTGTTAGAGCATATGCGCGAATGTACACAAACTAAACACTCTAGAAAAAGCAACAAACTCAAATTTTTATCTTAATTTTTAAGTACTGTTCATTAATTAAACAATTTTATATGTATGAACTCGATTTAACTCACATTAAATATTTTGTAAACTGTATATTTGGTACATTTTTGCTTTATGTTTTTTTAAATGCATGATTTTTATGATTTCTTAGGATATCCTGTAGTTTAAAAAGTTGACGGGATAAACGAAATCTGAGGTCGGTCTCAATTCAGACGCCACGAATTAGTGAAACAGTGACAGATATAACTCTACAAAAATGTTTTCCTCGGTGTAATTCCAACTATAAATAAATGTAATAAATATTGAAGGGTATTATTGTATTCTAGCTATATAGTTTTACATTACAACATACACATATATGATGTACGGAGGAATATCTGTCGGAGGTGAGTGAATTTCTGTCTAAGGTTGTAAATCCTGGAAAGGGATTAAGACAGGGCAAGGGAGGAAGAAGTGGGACAGGTGGATACTTCAAAGAAAACGGAAAAGTGTGTTCTGGAGGTTGTGTTAGAATGAGTTTTCCCCTTGAATTATTCCGTAAATAGATAAATCCTTTCGTCGACAGAGGCCTATCTTTACCAGATTAACATGCACGCCTCAGGCCATCCTCTTTTGTTAAGGAAATAATCAGAAGCCGGGACAGAAAAGATTATCTGTGCCTCTAATAAACTTAAGTAGGAACTAATGACTAATTTGTTTATACGATCAAAAATAAAGAGTAAAAGTTATTTTTGTGACCCTAAAAAACATACATATACTGAACTAGTATATAAGTATATGTGTAGTTTTGAATATATTTAGTTAACTTGTCTTAAGTTGAGGGATTGAAATATAATTAAATAAATGTTTCACATTTCATTTTCTCTTTTGTTTGGAGTGATGGTTCATTCATTTGCGATAAAAGGATTTTTCGATCATATCCACTCTTAAGACAGCTTCTATATAGGCTTAACTGCTTTCAACACACTAGCTTGTATCATCAGGGCCTATGAGCAGCTTGCCAAACTCCAAGCAGGATGAGTTATGCCATTGTGTTTCCAGGCCACCGAGAGGCTCTGATGATGGAAACAGTGCCTTCCAAAAGCTGCTAAGCCCAAATGATAGCAAAGTATAAAAAAAGGGAGAGTTTTATTGACCGCAGACATTATTATTAGACAAATTTAAAAAAAGGTGTATTTTTTTAAAAGATAACCTGCCAACGTTTCGGCCCAGTCATGGAAATGGGAACTTAGGGATAGGAGGTCCTCTCTCATCTTCATGATAGCCCTGAAGATGGCTTACAATGTAAGCCGAAACGTTGGCAGATAATCTTTTTTTTTTAAATACACTTTTTTTTTAATTTTTATTTTTTTGGATCTACCTTGACCGAAGCCCAACTCAAATCATCTAATGATAGCTAAGTATGTGCCAATGGGACTGAAACTCTTTCATCATCTTAATTTTTTAAAAGTACCAAAATGAGTAGCTTGATTTAACCATAGGAAATATTATTAACATTAAAATTTCAGCTGATTTATTCCGATTTTTCATATGCCAATTGAAGAAACAAATCAATGACTAGCAGGTGTTTTATTTGTTGGGGTTCGGTTAAGGTAGATCCAAAAAATTAAATTAAAAAAATGTGTATTATTTAATTATCTGCCAACGTTTCGGCTTACATGGTGAACCATCTCGAAATCCCTACATTTTTTCCTGGTATTGTACCTATGATGCATATTTCCTTTCTCCCTTTGTACCTACAGCATCACAACCCCCACCCTTTTCACCACCCAAGTCGTCCAACTCAAAAATTTCTCCCGATTTCCAAACGCTACTTCCAAGTCATTAATATGGGTTCCTGGTGACATGACATTCCCTCTCACCTTTATGATAAGAAGGTGTGGTGAATTTTACTACACAGTTGTTGTTGTTTTTTTCCACAACATTTGATATCAAATTACATTTAGTTATGGCAATTCTATTTAATAATAATGTATATAATTTAATTTTTCTTATCAGATTGTATTGTATCTTTTGTTTTTTCTAATGAAATTGTATTTCAACAGCCCTGAAGATGGCGTAGAACGTAAGCCAAAACGTCGGCAGATAATTAAAAAATACCCTTTTTTTTAATTGTACTTTTTGGATCTACTTTGACCGAACCCCAACAAATAAAACATTTACTAATACTCTCCGCGGTCAAAAACTCTCCAGTTCAATTCAAAGGCTGTATTTCCCTATTGTAAAACTTTATGATTGTACGAGCATTAAGTACAACTTCAATGAATTTTGTCTGGGATTTGGCGACGAGTATGTGAAACTTCTGCTTTGTGGTGCGTGGACGATCCCAAAGGGCACACTGTCCCAGGCCCTTTGTCCTTCGTGAATGGACACCCCTGTAGTTGGTCGGAGAGGGCCGAGCAATGCCTCGAGGAATTCCTGCCGATCACCGCTCCAGCCCAGGACAATGGCGAGACCCGTTCGACGCTGAGGATTATAACAAAGTTCCAATACATTCTGGCAGGTGGGCACCGCTTACAGAGTTTCAATAGATACATTAATACGGCCACCTACGTAACACCCCTAAAACACAGGGTGAACTTCCCCCGTCCACCCCTCCAGGTTTACGGCATGTTCTAAACTGTACATCTAAATATTTCTGCTTAATAATATAGTCTATCGAGTTGTCTCTAACGGCTTATTAAAAGTTAATTATTGGCCATTTGAGTCCAACCTCTCTTGAACATATTAAATAATAACAAAATACTCCTCTTGAAAAATAAAAAAAAAATAATAAAAATGCCAAATTTTATGTATTTAGACATTCGTTCTGTAATATTCATCACTTACTAAAATTATATAAAATTATGAACAACTGATACCCATTTAATATATTGTTAAATTCATATGTATTAATCGGAATCACTATTTATTCTGTAAATATATTGATTTCAAAATTTAAAAACATAAATCTATTATTCAATGAGTGCTACTAAGAAGAGTAATTTTTTATCAATTATGGAAAAAATGTAAATATTTGACTTTTGGGTTTTTTGTTGTTGAGGTTCGGTCAAGATAAATCCAAAAAATACAACCTTTAATAAAATGTTAATTTTTTTTTCTAATTATCCGCCAACGTTTCGGCTTACATTGTAAGCCATTTTCAGGGCTGTTGAAATATAATGTTATAAGAAAAAAACATAAAAAATAAAATGATTTACATTACTATTTAATAGAATTGCCACTTAATGTAATAAGATATCAAATGTATGTAGAATATGTAGAAAAATATTCTCCTTTCGATGTCACATTACATTTAGTTATGGCAATTCAATTCTATGTAATAATATTGTAAATCATTTAATTATTTATGTTTTTTCTTATGACATAGTATTTCAACAGCCCTGAAGATGGCTTAAAATATTAACCGAAACGTTGGCAAATAATTAAAAAATAACATTTTTTTTAACTGTATTTTTTGGATCCACCTTGACAGAACTCCAACAAAAAAAAAATCAACTAATAATCTCTACGGTCAAAAACTCTCCATTTTAACATATAATTATTTGACTAATTTTAAGTTATGTGTCAAGGTAAAATGGTCTTAGCTTCCACTAAATATCTGAGGAAATTCTTAAAATTTCATTTGTTGAAAATATTGATGAATTGGGCAAGAAAAATTGTAAATTAAATGATCTACTAAAGAAAGTAATAAAGACGAATAATCACAACTTTTGTATTAGTAGTTATCTGTACAGCTTACGATTTTTTCATCAACTGAGGTGTGTGCATGTGTGTTGTTCTCCAAACAACAAAATCTTTTACGAAAAAAAGGATGTTTGCATGTTACCACCCTTTTCTAAGTACTTAACAGGTTCTTGTTCAGTTGCCTTTTCAGTGTGCACTGGCTTTTGGCAGCTCATTGTGATTCCTCTGAATCCTTCTAAAGCCCATGAGGAATGGATATATTTTCCAAAGTCCTCATTACCTCAAAAGTAATACACTATTGGCTCTAGGAAGGTACTGCTTTTTCCTGTGCAGGATCTGATTGGTGAACATGAGAAAATACCACCAATGGAATGACTCCATGCCAATGTCCTCCTTTTCCTACAGAGTTCCAGGCCTCCCCTCCAGTCATTCCTCAACCCCCGCTAAAAACAATGGCTTACTCACCCCTAAACCTGGAAGCCTGGAGTCACCAAAGCAGCTAAAACCGCTCTTTCCACTTCCTCTACGAAATGTTTCCCAATCCAATTATATCTCCGTAACAAATTTATACGTCTCTGGGACAATGGACTTCACGCCAGGAGGGGAGTCCACAACAACCCCATAAGACCCTCTTTTATTCAAACAATAACAACCAGCGCATTACAAAATGCATTTTCAAATTTAACCTGTACAGCTTTGTGTTTCCATTTCCTTTATCTTCATTTTAATGTTTTAAATAATTCCTTAACTTCTTTCCATAATTCCTCACTGAAGAAGCCCAAAAAATGAACCAAACATTAATAAATTCAAGGGTTTGCTATACATTTTCTAAATACCGAAATTGATTTTTATATTTTGAAAATAAATGAGTGACGCCCAAAACTTGTGTATCTAATTCTTAAATATCTTTCTTAGTATATATTTTTTAAAAACTGGTATAGTATTTAAATATTACAAAATAAAAATCATATTTAGCAACTCCATTATAGAATTGAAGGAAAAATGTTGAGATTTTTCAAATCTCGTCATAGTATAAAAGAGAATATCTTTAATTTTTTATAGGTAATCTGCAACAAATATCCAGGGAAATGAAAATATATTTTCAAGAAAAATTATAAGTGAATACACACACACACGCNGCCCTGAAGAAGCCATCACATGATGTGCGAAAGCTCGGCAAATAAGAACAATTTGACTCGGTCCAACCCGGAAGATGAAATGGTAAATACATCTGACGACTGACGAAGCCTAAGTGAATATATTTATTGTATATGAATCTATCAGGAATCATTATGTTTAAATATAAATAACAAAGCTTTTAAATTCAGATCCATACTGAAAAATAAATTTTAAAAAAGGAAAAAAAAAATACAAAATCAAAATATTCCGCAAACCATTGCTGTGTACACAAACAGGCAGAAGCACACACACAACGCGCGTGCGCACACAACACCATGTTGTCTATCCCTTATCTTCGTCTCATTTCCTGCCTTCATCATAAGTTCTTCTACCGGAGAGATTTGTCGGAAACCATTTTTATTGTTATCCTTTTAAAACGATATACTAATAGCAACCTTAAATGTGTATTTTAGCGTTCATTTGCAGACTCCAGATATGTATAGCCATTTTACTACAACTCATATACATATTGTTATATACGAAATTTTATTAAGATTTATCTCCAGATTCAGCTAGATTCATTAAAAGCTTCCAGCGGGGAATTTATGACTTGTCTCCAGTTGACTGACGGATATTGTCTACACATCGGCTCTTTTGTGTACTAATGGCGAGATTTAATCGCTATTATTGCCTGCAGAAGAGAGTGCTTCACCAATTAGTGCTCCTGCCGGTACATAGATAGCAATGCCGGCCCTGACGAATATAGCCGATACCACTAGGCGATTCAGGAGCCAGGTTCTGAAAACGAAGCCGAGGGTACGAAGCTGTGGGCATTTGCATGCGAGCCGTGCTCCCTAACCTACTTTGCCAGTACCTCACACACACACACACACACACACACACACACATATATATATATATATATATATATAGTAAACGAGAACAGATGGGAGAATGAGTGTAGTAAACACACAGAAAGAAAAAATTACCATGAGTAAATCTCCCCGTAATTTTATTCGTTGTGATTTTTTCTTTTTGTGTGTTCACTACACCCTTTCTCCCACCTGCTCTTATTTACTATATATATAGCAGCCGTGAATGTTTCATTTTCTGAATATATATATATATAGGCAGATAGATAGATAGATAGATATAAGATATATATAAATTTTCAAATAAAAAGGAAAGCCTCTAGAATACAGGTATTTCCCAGCATTTCCTCCGAAAAGGTTTATTATATAAAAGTATGAATTTTGTGTGAATGTGTGAAATTCAGTGAAACTACCCCTTTGTCCGATTGCAGTTTGGTAGCAGAGATTTCAATTAACCCCCAACCCTTTGGGAATACCATTCCCTTAATGTGAACTAGGTAGGGAGCAGGTGTCCCTGCACTACAAACTCCTGTTGGCCCTTGTAAATCGTCCAAGTTCAGCTCCGTACCTTGACCTAAGTTTCACAGTGCCCCTTAGCGGACAGTCATAAATGAAGAGCACTTACCTGCAGGAATATCAGCTACCCTCAAGAGTATTACAATTTATACGCATTATTATACATGCAGTAGTGGAGAAATTATATTAATGATATTAACTTGGTAGAACTGGTATATGATATAAATACTAATAGACTATTATTATATTTACAACTTTATTATACTTTTTCTGTTTCGCATCTTTCGGTAGGGCCTCATCATGGGATTTATATCTAAGTTTCTTAAAAAATCATTAATATAATAATAAGAATGGAACCTTCTACTACACAAGCTATGCTAACACAGATCTGCGTGGTATGGAAGGAGTGGGTTAACCTTTCTTTCAAATTTTTAAATATTACAGTCCCCAAGCTTATGGACATATGAATCTAAGTAAATAAAAACTTAAATGATTGTAAACAATAAATCAAAGGAATATAATAAGAAAATCTATCGGAAATCGAACCCGGATCTCCTGATTGCCGGGCTGGCNGTATAAGACAGTTGTAAGATTGAAGGAAATACACAAATTCACATGAAGTCAGGCACAAGTTAATGAACCATGAACATAAGAGGGATAGCTATGAATAAAATAATATAAAATAAACTGAAGATATATTTTTAAAAACTGATATTGTCCAATGTTAATTTTATACAATAAATACAAGGGAATAGAATAAAAAAAATTAAACTGTCTCAGCCGAGACCAGTTTATAGTTTTTTAAATTCTACTCCCTTGCATTTATTGTATAAAATTAACATAGGATTAAATACCTCAATAAATACATTATTTCAATTATTGTATTTAGCTTTGCTGTGTTTTAAAGAAATACAAAATAAGTAGCCCTTTTTACGTTTAATTATTTCTTATTGAATTTTCGTTTTTAATTGTTATTGTGCATTCGCTTATAATAATACTAAATTTTTGCTAGTTACATTAATGAAATTTGGTTTCATTAAATTTTGTGTACCAATTGTAATACTGAAAATTTATACTTATAGGCCTTAAAATTAGTAAGTATTTAAAATTATGATAATTAATAATAGATAATAAATAAAATTCATTTCTTATAGGCTCTAAAATGGATCTATTAAGGGCTAATGCATTATTCTAAATTAAAATACAGTATTGCGTTATTTTTTTAGATATAAATATATGCTTTTGTATATAATCCAGTCACGGATCATTTTCTTTAAAAATCAATAATAAATAAAATTTTAATTAAGATAAATACTCATGAAAAAAAAAAATAAAATAGCATAAAAATAATCCCCAAACTGTGTACATAAACAGGCAGAAGCACACACACAACGGGCATGCGCACACAACACCCTTATTGTCTATCCCTTATCTTTCCTGGCTTCATCATAAAGCCCTCTGTCGGAGATGAGTGCATTATGAGTGCATTGAAAGGGCTTTACTGCTTCATTTTAAGGGAAGAGAGCCCTTGATGTGTGCAATAAGTGCGACCTTAGCACTCTAAAGATTCTTGCTTCCCATTTCTCCCTTCGGCTTGTTTCAGCCCTAATCACTGATTGTATGCTTGCTAATACCCTCTCCACATTCGAGGGTATGTAGGCATTTCGAGGGGTTCCTGACTTCATCATAAAGCCCTTTGTCGGAGATGAGTGCATTGAAAGGGCTCTACTGCTTCATTTTAAGGGAAGAGAGCCCTTGATGTGTGCAATAAGTGCGACCTTAGCACTCTGAAGATTCTTGCTCCCTTCTCGCTTCGGCTTGTTTCAGCCCTAATCACTGATTGTATGCTTGCTAATACCCTCTCCACATTCGAGGGTATGTAGCAATTTCGAGGGGTTCCTGACTTCATCATAAAGCCCTCTGTCGGAGATGAGTGCATTGAAAGGGCTTTACTGCTTCATTTTAAGGGAAGAGAGCCCTTGATGTGTGCAATAAGTGCGACCTTAGCACTCTGAAGATTCTTGCTTCCTTCTCCCTTCGGCTTGTTTCAGCCGTAATCACTGATTGTATGCTTGCTAATACCCCCTCCACATTCGAGGGTATGTAGGCATTTCGAGGGGTTCCTGGCTTCATCATAAAGCCCTCTGTCGGAGATGAGTGCATTGAAAGGGCTTTACTGATTCATTTTAAGGGAAGAGAGCCCTTGATGTGTGCAATAAGTGCGACCTTAGCACTCTGAAGATTCTTGCTCCCTTCTCCCTTCGGCTTGTTTCAGCCCTAATCACTGATTGTATGCTTGCTAATACCCCCTCCACATTCGAGGGTATGTAGGCATTTTGAGGGAATGTAGGCCCTTGCACGGTCTAGTAAAAGTAATTCTCTCTAAAAATAAATTAATATTATTGTGGTTTTTAATCTTACGTAAATTTAAATCTATTAATGCAAGGGAATAGAATAAAAATCTACCTGTGGAAGCCAGGGATCGAACCTAGATCTCCTGCTAACCGGGCAAGCGCGTTACCCAATTACGCTACCGGAAGAGCCAGATCTACGCAAGTTTGAAGAGAGGATTTCTTTCCACTCACCTCCTTTGAACTTTTTAACATTTTACATTTTAGATTCTTGTAATTGCAGAAGCTATTGTAAATATAATTTTTATTTTATTAAATTTTTATTTATTTATTTCCTTTTTTCTCTCTAAATTATAAAGTCCAAGCTTGTTCATCCATTTATTTTATAAAATTACTATAAGGTTATTATTATTTATATTATAGTTTTAACTATTCCTCTTGTATTATCTGTTCTCCTCATTTTTCAATAGATCTCAAATTTTAACACATGAAGCCTGGTAGACAATTTAGCTAACATCTAATTGAATTTATTTTCTTTTGATGGTGGGGGAGATGGAGGGGAGAATATTGCTGTTGTAATTAAAACAATAATAAAATTTATATATTTTCAATTGAATCTCTTCATATGACGAGAAATTGGTGTGGGTTCGGTCAATAACGTTGTAATAAAATCATATTCCGGAAATCAAATAGTTATTTTTGAAATATTTAGCTTTCAAATAATTTCTATTTTTTTTTTAAATAAATTCTATTGGGATCGTTTCTTCCTCATGGAGTACAATGGTGAACACAACAACACTTAATTTTTCTATATGTTATTCTGATCGGTGTTCTCATCAAAAATTCTTCGAACCATCAAAAGCAGGAATGTTCTTTTATTTATTTATGATATTTTATCAAGGAAGTTAATTGAATATTTTATGTAATGTATGCAGACATGAAACCTAATTAAAATAATCTGAAATATTTCGAAAACTAATTTCGACAGTAAGACCATTTGATATTTACAAAAATTGTAGTGGCATTCAGGAATAATTATTTATTATTTATTTTGGTGCTCTATTTACCCCCCTTAATTTTTTCGCTGTGAATGTCACATTCCTACTATAAAATTTACAAAGTATAACCTCTCAGGGATTAATTATTTCTCGAAGTGAAGGAAGAGTTACTTTTACTCTACACTAAGTGTTAATAAACTCTGAAAAAAATGACAATAACCTTATTTTGAACTGATAAGTCTGAGTAATGAAGATTAAATTTTAGCGGAAAATTCGACACTTCAGTCGCTGAAACTTGTCCTTCGGATTTTTGAAAGTTTTGATAGCCCCCGCTTTTCTCTGAAATTTAATAAAGCTTTCTTTGAATTTCATGAACTTTCTTTTTAAAAAAAATGTCGCCCCCGACTTATATATTTTTTTCTAAGCTCATTTTAAGTTGTTCCTCAACGTTATTTTGAATTACCTCAATATCCGTAAGTAGTATTTTCTTCATGAAAACATTCTCCACAAACTCAGTGGCTTTGTTCCTATAAGAATTCGTTATAAGCTTAAATCAGCCAAAAGAGAAAAGAATTCGCTTGAAAAAAAAAAAAAAATTAAAATATATTACTTAAAATTAGGATTTTTTTTTTTAAATGTATAAAACGTAATAACCGTAAAAGTAATTTTACTAAATTTATTTTCAATAAAATTTTGACAAAACATTCTACTTAAAAAAATAACTAAAATTGGCGTTGAAACGATGATTAAATTGAGAAACTTCAAATACATATATTATATGTGGAGAGGTTAGATAGGGATTCGGTCTAGGGAGCTGAAGATTAAAAACTGATTCGTATATAATCAATTTTTTTTTTTTTTTTTGCCACATCAGTCGTTTATCAAAGTTGTAGAAGTGTGAGATGTAATAAGCTTCTGTCAAACTTGTGAAATATTTCTTCGGAAGTCACACACTTCTTCGTTCAGCCGTATTCAATTTCCTTCGTCAGTGTTAATATAAGTTCATAAAAAAATTGGTAACCTTTATCAGTATTGATCGGGTGAAAAAAAAGAAAAAAAGTAACGTTTACTTTGGAAACAATGTCGGTAAAAAATAATCCATCAATTATTTACTCCATTAGAGAGAAATTAGATTTACATAAAGTCGTAGAATATATATACCCTCTTCTCATGTAATTTCAGATTTGTATAAAAGAATATTACTTGCTATAGGTTTTCCGAATTTAATAGGTAAATAAAAATAGAGCAAATAAATAACAACAAAAATAAATAAAAATCAAGAATATTCGTTTAAACATCAATTAATTAGTTATTCCCCTTCTTTCATGAAAAATGATAAAAATGCTTACTTTAAATAGCTACTGGATGACAGAAATTCTGAGCCATAATTAGAAGTAAAAATTTAAAAAAGTAAAATATAAGAATATTCTTATAAACTAAAGTTTTCTTACTTACCTTGATAATGTTTTGACAATACTCTAAATTTCCTTATGTAACCTGAAACAGTATATTATTCATGAATAGATTATTGAATAAACGGGTAAATGTGACAAAAAAGTTTAAAATTAGCACTCTTTTCCTAAAATCTGTTAACATTTGACTGCTTTAGTGGAACTCTTGTAAGAAGATCCAGCTATGCAGTTTGGTCCCAAGGTGCAACTTTTCACAATATTTTACAGTTCTTTTATGTGTGTGTATGTGTGTGTGCTTATGACTGCGAAATAATTTTTTTTATAATAGTTTTGTAATATAAAAATCCCCGAAAATATTAACTTTGCGGCCAAATTCAAGAAGAGAACTTTGAAATGAAAAATTATATGTTGAAGTAATATATTTTCAATTTGAAGTAGTTCAGTAAAGGGGGATTTATATCATCTTAAAAGGATACTAATAGCTGGAATATGAATCCCTTACTCCTACGTTAGTGATAGTTAGTAGAATGAAATAATGAGATTAGTTTTCCCCATAATTATTTATTTTCTGCTCAAACAATCATATATTTTCGGCACTACTAATACATCTCCTGAAATTATAAAAGATAATAGCCAAGT
>KZ807261.1:274768-284228 GCA_000696205.2 Oncopeltus fasciatus | reverse complement strand
AGATAACTAGCCTGTCCTTGTGGTGTAATGGTCAGCACGCGAGGCCCGGATAGCAAGAGATCCAGGTTCGATTCCTGGCGAGGACAGATAGTTTTTTATTTTCTGTTCCCTCTCATTAATTGTATAAAAAATAATAATTTACGTGGGATTAAAAACCACAACAAAATAAAATATTTATTACTATTTATAATAGCAATAAAAGGCACTAGTAAATAATTCAAGCAAACAAAATGTATTAAAATTATTAGATGTTTTTTTTTTTTTGTTGGGTTTGGTCAAGATAGATACCAAAAAAAATACAAATTTAAAAAAATGTGTATTATTTAAATTATCAGCCAATTTTCAAACCCTACCTCTCAGTCATGAAAACGTGATCTTAGAGACACGACGAACCTTCTCGTCTTCATGATAAAAAAGTGTTGTTGATTACACTTTTTGGTAATTTTTTTTTGTATTTTTAATTTTTCCACATAGTTTACTACATTCATACTTGAAGTATGGCTAAAGCCACATTTAGCTATGGCGTTTATTTATTTTGATATTGTAAATCATTCAATTTTTTTTTTTTTTTTTTTTTTTTTTAAATAATTTTATTTTTTTTTTTTTTTTTTTTTTTTTTTTTTCTTATGACATTTATTTCAACAGCCCTAAAGATGGCTAACAATTTTTTTTGGTCTATCTTAACAGAACCCCAATAAAACCAAATTCATTTATGAGTATTTTTCTTTAGGTAAACCCTTACTTGTCTTCGTCAAAGGCCTGAAATCAGTCTTGAGAGAGTTTTAGTTTTAGAGGGGGAAAAGACTTCAAAAAATATATTCGTTTTTGTTAGTGTTACAAAAAGATTGATAGCACAAAAAATGTGTTAAGTATAATTTTATAACATTTATATACTGTAGCATTTTTAAAAATTGAGCACGGTGGTGTTTGGGGCACGGGACTCATGAGACAAATGTCCTCGGTTCAACGCTCACAGTGCACAGTTACTTTTTTCTTTCTGTGTGTTTGTAATGCAATAGGAGGTAGTGTAATATAAGAGGATTCCTAGTGTGCTTCTAAGGATCGACCAGCCCTTATTGTGTACCCTTCATTCAATGGGAAAATATCAGTACAGAGTGCTAACCACACGTCCTCTCTAGTGTGCCGCGGGTAGAGAATATAACATCCTTAACATGTATTTCTATCGTGGGCCTATATGGCTTTTTGTATAAACTGTTCTTTTTTTCTTTTAGTATTTTTCAAAAATTAAAATAAAGGATGATATTTATGAATTTAACATCAATTTTAAATGGGGTCCCATATTTTAAAACTGTAGAAACAAAATTTGTTATTTAGACTTTTAATTGCTAACTATTATTTGGATTATTTTTGATAATTTTATGATAGGGAGGCTGGTTTATAGGCAGGTAAAAATTAGATATATTTGTCTTTATTACAGTTATGAAAAGAAAAAAAAATTGTAATGTAATGGGTGAAAAATTGTAATGTAGTGGAATNATATTATAGGTTAGTAATCATGTGTTTTCATTGTCCTCTATTTATAAAATAATACATATTATAGTAGAAGCTTACATTAAAGGACTAAATAATAGAAGACTCGGTAAAGAATAAAATTATTTTATGTCTTTCAATTTTCTCTTATGGAATTTATATTGTTACATGCACCTGTTTGTTGGGGAAACATATATTATGTTGATATGATTTTGGACATTCTTTTAATTATAAATGAAATAAAATATAATTTACTATAATTCCTACTCTTTTCTGGCCTGAAAGCTATTTCAACTTCCAGCAGAAAATGATTCTCCCCTCTCTTCTCCTTACACAATACATAGACGGTAAAAATTTTCAAATAATTAACAATTATCAATATAATTTACTATAATTCAAAGATTTATAACTTTAGGCCGTTTGGGATAACAATTAAAGGGAAAAAGATAGTGGAGTTGTTTTTTTTTAAGAGACAAATTTTTGAAATTTATTTCATGTGTCATTAATAAAAATAAAATTATTTCAAATAGATTAAATGTATTATTCTTTATGTATATTTTTATTTGTTATTTTAATTTAAATCAATTATTGAAAATAATTGTATCCTATGAATTTTCCTCACCATCCTCAATAACCACTATATTTTTAAGGCTTTGCTATTTATATAATTTTCACGATAATTTGATATTAAAATATTATAATTTTTTCANCGTATTAGGATTTTATTTAGGATTGTTGGCTAAACCATCTTATTTTTAATATATAAAATCAAGTTAAGTCTTATACTTTTTTTTCTTGAAAACTGTTGCAGGCATAATTGTTCAGTTGATGTCTGATGAAGTGGATTGGAGATTTTAGTATAAGAGCAAAATTTATGTTATTGTTATGTTCGTTATAATTCGTGTTATCAAAAATATAATAGAACATATTTGAAAAATAATAGTTTCTAATTTTGATATTTATAATTATATAGTAAGGGTGCAGATTAAAAAATGTTATAGTGATTATATAATGTGCAATAATTACTCCTATAACAAATAACAACTGAATGCAAGGGAATAAAATCTAACTGTCTCAGCCAGGAACTCGAACCTGGATCTCTTGCTATCCGGGCCGGGCAGGAGATACAGATTCGAGTCCTGGCTGTAACAGATTTTTTTAGTCTATTCCTTTTCATTTATTGTTTAAAATTAATGTGGGATTAAATAGCACAAAAAATACAATATTTTTAAATTATAGAGTTCATTGAAGAAGATATATAACAAGTAGTCTTGAAAAGATAATTTTTTTGGGACATCATAGATGACATGTATTTAGCTCTCTTGTCCCTTCATAATCGGCTACTATACTGATAACAATTCCACCATAATTAGCTTAGATTTGTCATAAGACTATTAGAGAGAGAGAGAGAGAGAGAGAGAGAGCAATTTGAGCAAGTTAAGATAATCCTGGCTTTGTGAGAGGCGCAGAGGCGGAGGGCTGAACGCTAGAGTGTATAATTATAGGGTGTATATCGCTAAATGGGGGTAGCTTTCCCTTTGAGGGGGTGGGTTGGGGGTCTTCATTAGCGGCAATGGCTGTAGCAGGGGCACACATTTGAATGCGATCTGCATGCTTTAAGTGCCCTGGAGGCATCTTATCTGGGTCATGCCCTACAGGGTGCGATATTTGCCAGTCCCGGGGAAACAACTCCCTACACAAAGGTAGACTTTTAATGCCCCAACCCTTAGAGGCGAACCCTTTGCCCTTTCCTTCGAAAGTTAACAGCCAGATATTAATGTAGCCGACGAGTCCCTACTCTGTCTTAATGTAGACTTTCGACAAGTTACAGTAAGGAAAAGGAAGTCATTTCTTGTAGGGTGAATAAGTTATTATGGTTGTTTTCATCTTCGGAGGAAGAAAAGTTCTTCCACACAACCTTAGAAGATTTTTCATTCTAAAAATAAAGATTAAACAAATTATATGAACTCTTAAGACACAGGACAATATACAAGAAAATACAGAAATTTTCATTAAAAACAAAAAGGATCGACTAAGGAATAAATATATTTAATTCTCTTTTCTAACTTATGAAGAAAGCAAGCAGCAAAATGTAAAATAATAATGACAAAGAAGACAGCCGATTCTTGATAAGATAATAACACATATAAAGGATGAAAATAAATCTGTAAAGACCACATGATTCAAGTAACCCATTAAATAACTAAATGTATTATAACGCTCTTTAAACATGTGACCATAAACGACCATTTTACTGATGTCAATCGAAGTGCATCTATATAATGCCCTGGAAAATTAGATTTTGGCACCCAAATGGCTATGGCATTAGAATTAAGAAATGAAATATGTGTGTGACCTTTATCTTACCTTCAAATGCGCTGAAATAAGGTTACTTTCAATCCCCGGGCTGTAAAAGTAAACTACCCTCCATTAATCTTTCTCTTTATTTTCAAGCCTTACTTTTCCCCTTCAATGAATAATGGCTTCCAATTAGGGCTGGATGCGCCCTGGGGGCACAACAGGAATTCTCTGGGTCATTACGAACAGAGGTACAGAAAAAAAAAGTGCACTGTGATTATAATATAATATATAATTATAATTTAACCAACCGGCCATACATTATATATATATGTATATATATATATGATGAAACACTCGCGACTGCGATATGTTTTCTATTACTATTTAAAATATGATTTCTAATATAATCCCGATTGAAAGGTGCACTATTATTATTATTCATAAAAGAGGATATCTAATATTAATCTTTCTTACAAATATTTTTAATGGTTTTAATACATTTATGTTTCATTTATATTCAATTTGCTCACATACACATACACACTCGCTCATTTACACACATGTGCATACATACAATAAATGCTTTGTACTCAAACAAAGCTAGTTTGAAGAAAATCATTTTTTTTTTACCTATTATTTTATTTACAATCAGCATGTATATAAAATACCTAAATTGTTTCGGAAAATTATAAAATTTACTGTATTTGAACTGGACAGAAGAAGCTAGCCACTATCAAGCACATCTAAGTTAATAATTTTATGTGGCATTGTTTACAAAATAAAATACAGATAAATATAATATTTACAATTATTAATTTTTACTAGAGTGTTACGCACTTCAGTGTTATGCATTAAAAAAAAAAAAACAATGCTTCTAGAAAACAAGGTGTTTTGAGCTCTACCTTTTAAGGCGATAGCTAAATATATTTAGTTAGTACTAACTATATTTTTTTTTTTTTTTACTTCCGCCTCGTTTATTAGTGAACTTTTACTAATAAACGAGGCAGAAGTAAAAAAAAAAAATTAGTTAGTATTTCTGATATTTAAAGCCCTTACACAAAATTTTTAAGGTAATATTAGTCAACCATGAGTTACGTTTAATTATAACTTTAATTAATATATTATAATTGAACACCACTCTGAAAAGTTAATTATATTTTTAATAATTTATGAATAATTTGTGTTCATAATAACAGCTTTAACACGCTTAAAAACTTTTATTTACAGATTAGTTCCTAAAAAATTCAGTAACAACTCTACATATCATCAATTGAAGCATAGATCAATCGACATGAGGGTTATGCCCAAAAAATAAATGTTGTTTTTTTTTTTTTTTTTAAATTTCATCACATTTAAGTTGTTAAAACTAATATCATATATATTATAGAAAAAAAATGTATGCTACTTTTAACCGTTGAAATCTTTTAATAATTAATAATGTAAGCAATAATGAGCAGCTAGGTCGTAGACTTTATCAACAAACAATCGAGGCTCCAATGTGTCATCAATATATACATTTATTTTTTTTTTTAATGTCAGCAAAATGACTGAAAATTTTAAATAATCAGTGCAGCATTTGAACCCGCAAGTGACAAATATATCGCATATATGACAAACATCAACCCTTTTAATAAACCTTCCCTTTAATCAAACGAAAATATTAATTAACAAACGAAAAAAAAAACGACGAGAATATGTTCAATCTGAATTGCTATAAGTAATTACAACCTACATATATTTCAATTTTTAAAACAACTCATTGACTTTAAATGCAATTTTGTTACTTTCAAGACCGTCGCAACAATGTATTAAAAAAAAAAAAACTTGATTGATTTCTAAAATAAATTCTGTACGACTAGAAAAAGTTATTTTTTATCATTTTTTTTATTGTTTTACGCATTGACTGCTGAGGACATTGGTGCAATGGTTAATTATTTCTCTTTTTTTTTTAATTAATTCATANTCATTAATAAAAATAAAATTATTTCAAATAGATTAAATGTATTATTCTTTATGTATATTTTTATTTGTTATTTTAAATTTCATTCAATTATTGAAAATAATTGTATCCTATGAATTTTCCTCACCATCCTCAATAACCACTATATTTTTAAGGCTTTGCTATTTATATAATTTTCACGATAATTTGATATTAAAATATTATAATTTTTTCAAACTATTATAGTACATTATTTTATCGATTTCTGTAATTTAATTTGAATGTATCTCCTGAATACCTGAGAGGTGGAAACCGCCCTGCATTCTAGAGGGGTAGTATTTATCGTTGGCGTGCCCTAAATATTATTAAGAGAAAAGCCGTTGAGCATAAATTTGAATTAATTATTCCGGTGCAGGTTTGGTCAGCGCCCTTCTACCCGTACATAAATATATTGTTGCCATCTTTGTATATTGCCGATAACATTCCAGACCTTCGGGGGAATGTATCAAATACAACATGTATCGATAGATATACGAGTAGAGAATGTTCGTTCAGCCATTCTTCAGCTCCCCTAACAATAGAACTCTAGATATTTTTAATACAGTTGTTGGGTCACTATATCATATCCATTAATTATTTATTAAATATATCAATTTATCCATTATATTATTAAATTGTTTAATCTAGTTCTACGATAGAATGCTAGTTTTAGAGCAGAAACATAAAATTTAAATTCTTAATAGGATAGTATTTAATTTTTTTAAAACAAGTAATATGGTAAATAATGTCAATATTTATTAAAATAAATTCATTTTCAGAATAATTTTAATCTGAGTTTCTCTTTTTAAAAAGTCCATAACGCACGAGCTGCGTCATCTCAGCATATTTCCCATGTTTTATAAAAGATGAACATAAATAAATGAGGGAATTAAATTGATTAAAATAAAAGCTAGAGGAAACGTAGCTAAATTCCTCACTTTCTTTTTTAACAAGTGTTTTCGTAAAAATGTTTTACAGCGTAAATGGTAGAAAATTACATTTAACCCCTATTATGTTTGTAAACTTTTTCGTAATTCAAATAACAAATGGGATATCCCGATTTAAAATTTTTGCCCCCCCCCCCCCATCTGATTTGCACCAAAATTGCCTACTTCAAAGTGTTTGCATTGAAAAGCTAAAATATTGGTTTCCATATTTTAATAAAAACAGGGCGGACCCAACTCTTAAAATTAGTACATAAATATTAGTATTCAATATATTTATTAACATGCATTTTTTCTTTAATATAATGGAACAAAAATTACATAAATTAAATTTTACAACTATTTCATATTTTCTAATTTGTTATAACTCTACCCCCTTTTTTAAAATTTTATTTCTAATTAAATAAACCTTTAAAAAACCCACTCAACGCTCCTTACAATATTTTTAAATATTCAACCTGATAAGAGCTTTTATTTAAAATATTCCATAATATTAATGTTAAGAAATAATGTTTTATGTCAATTATGATCTAAAAACTTTTCTTCGAACTAACCAGAAGGGATATATCAAGAATTTTAATTCCACTCTCCCCTCAGTCGATTTCAGCTGTCAACTAACTCATTTACCAAACTGCATAAAAAGAAAGCAAGCAGCAAAATGTAAAATAATAATGACAAAGAAGACAGCCGATTCTTGATAAGATAATAACACATATAAAGGATGAAAATAAATCTGTAAAGACCACATGATTCAAGTAACCCATTAAATAACTAAATGTATTATAACGCTCTTTAAACATGTGACCATAAACGACCATTTTACTGATGTCAATCGAAGTGCATCTATATAATGCCCTGGAAAATTAGATTTTGGCACCCAAATGGCTATGGCATTAGAATTAAGAAATNTATATATATATGCATAAAGTAAAATTTTGTATAATTAATTTCGGTTTAATTTCAGCCCTTTCTTTTGATGCATCGGTTTGCTTTTGTGTTTGTTTGCGAATGACTTTTGATAGGGAGGGAAAACTTTTTGTCGGATTCGGGAATGAAACTTCGAATCATATCTGTTTTGGACGTAGTTTATCTGGCGAACTGGAGATTTTTATTTTTCAAGTGGCACAACGTTTGAAAGGACCCCTATCATTGAGGCCCTTTGTACTGTGCGACACGAAACGTCCTTTCCTATCGCGCCAAACTTCAAAATGCATTTGTGTCCGTTATACTGCACTTCATACTGCACTCTGACGCGTTCATCAAAGCGTTCAAACGCGCACATACACAAACACACCCACACACATATTGTACGCCTAAGTAAATAATTACTTGTGGACAGCAATTTTACACATCCTCCACTCATACAAATTCCCCAAACAAATTTGCTGGTTAAATTGTTCTAATAAACAACGAATATTCTATAGCACTTTTGTTTCATAATCCGATTAAGAATTTCTTCCTGTTTATCATATCTTAAGCTCCAAGCTTTGCACTTTTCCCAATGAGGTTGCCAATAATGAAGGCTGCGATGCATATCAGCAGCTGAGGAAACGCACGTTGCGCTGAACATCTACAATGGGGTTCCAGGACGACTAACTCCCGTGGTCGTACCATGAACGCTTCCCTTTCCTCCAGGCTTCTCACAACCCTCTCTCCGAATACCCCCACTTACTGGCCTGCAGATGGCAATCGAGTACCAGATTGACTTCTTCGTCTGCAAAAGCCTACATCCTCTACAATCCTTTACCAGCACACTTAACGACCTTTCTTCTGATCACAGTCCTGTACTCCTGACCATGTCACTGCAACCCATCCCAAAACCGACTCCTCCGGCACTGGTTAATGGCCAAGTTGATTGGGATAGGTTCAAACCCCTCCTAGAAGACACCATAGACCTCAGAGTTTCCTTAAAATCCCCGAAAGACCTGGACGATACTGTACAATCCTTCACCTCTGCTATTCAATAGCTGTGCATTCAAACCTACCTCCGAAAAACCTCTAAATCCCAATTCTTTAAACCCCAAACCACTTCCCATCCATATACAGACTCTTATAGTATCCAAAAGAAGGGCCACATAGCAGTGAACACGACACCCATCTGACCACCAAGCATATAACAACAGAACTCAGATCTTATCACAACAAGGAATTCAACAATCATCTCTCCTCACTCACAAGGGAAAACAAAGAGGACAGCCACCAAATATTCCTATCCCTACTTCCAACTGCGTCAGGTATCTGGGCTTTCATCTTTACTCTCGATTAACATGGAACACACATACAAAAATCAAAAGTAAAGTAAGGAGATTTGGACAACTTTGCAAGCTGTTAAACCGCAAGTCAATTTTAACTGTGACCAATAAACTTACCATTTATAAGACGTTTTTGGACTTATGGACTCCAACTTTGGGGGGCTGCTAATTCATCCAACATCCAAAGAACACTGTCCTTTTAATCCAAAATCCTAAGAATCATAGTTGATGCACCTTATTACGTCACAAACTCCTCACTCCACAATGACCTTGAAATCCCTTTTGTAAAAGAAGTTATCACATACCGTTTTGATGCTTGTTTGCATTGGAGTTCAAAATTCAAAAAGTACCTATCAGGAACAAATTTCTGATAATTAACACTTTTAAAATCCCCCCCGAAAAACGCAAAGGATGGATTTTTTTTTTTTTTTAATTCGACCACCTTTAGCTACCGAAACAGCAGTTTGACTGTGATCAAGCTTTTGTTTTCGGGT
>KZ807261.1:257268-272268 GCA_000696205.2 Oncopeltus fasciatus | reverse complement strand
GAACCTCTCCGCCCTTACAAGGAAGGAGAATCGTCCCACAATGCTACTTCAATCGCCTCCTCTCCTTTCGTTCCTTCTCGCCCAGACAGGACAAACCTCCCTAATTGCCGTGTGGACCCCAGACGTCTGCATCGCGCACTGGCAGAATTAGCGGACGAGGCTCTGCCTGTCTCTGCTAATCAGCCCCTATTAGTCGGCTGCCGGGGGAGGGAGGTGCAGTGGACCAATCAGCTGTGTGTCTATAGTCTCATCAACGGCCAATCGGATTAGTCTGCTCCTCTGCCCGCTTCACACTGGAGGAAACAGGGCCCACAAACCTTCATCACAAGCTTAATTTAACTCCTTTTATCATTTTACTCTTACGTCACTTCCTCCCATAATGCAGGACATTTCACAACAATGTATAAATATAATAGTAATTCCCCTCATAATTTAACTCATTTACATAACTAATCAAAAAAGTGAAAATAACAATTCATGTATGGCGTATAAACTTCTTTATTCATTATCAGTAAAAAATGATAAGAAAGCACCATTCGGTCCATTTAAAAAAAAAAAAAAGTTTTCTCACAGGAGCTGTGAGAACTATGCAGTTTTACCAACTTTTATTAAGGTGAATGTAACTGAGATTAAACTACTGAAATAGCTTTAAAACTACAGTGAAACAGAGTCTTCCCTGAGGATTGAGTTTTAAAACAATGTGGAGATGAGGTTCAAGGGGGGATGTGAAAGTGCTCAACCACCTTAGTTCATTTTTTTTTTTTTAAATATTATCCCTATTGTGGGTCCTTTTGGAAAATGTTACAGAAATTAATTGATACAAATTATTTTTGTTATAAAGGTTTCCATCGTATAAATGATGATTTTGACCGTGAAGATTATTAGTTGGGAATTGTTGTAGGCGTTCGGTCAAGTTTGGTATAAAAAAAACACAATTTAAAAAAAATTTGTATTTTATAATCTGCCGACGTTTCGTTGGAAGCGGTTTTGGAATCAGGATGGGAGGAGAGGATCGCTTTGTCGTCTGCAAAGAGGGCTAAAAGAGTATTAGGATGAGTAGGGATGTCTGCAGTATAAAGGATAAAAAGAATGGGTCCAAGCACACTGCCCTGTGGAACGCCCGCCTTCACAGGGAAGTGTTCGGAGTAATCTGATCCTTGCCGGACCCTAAAGAAACGGTTAGAGTGATAAGATTTAAGGATTAGATAAATGGTACTTGGGAATATGGACTTGAGCTTATATAATAGTCCAGAATGCCATACTCGGTCAAATGCTTGAGTGACGTCCAAGAATGCACCAGGACAGAATTATTTTCGCTCGAGGGAAGAGGAAATGTAGTCTACAACGTGAAACACTTGCTGGACAGTAGAATGATGTGATCGGAAGCCGAACTGATGATTAGGAAGAACATTTGAGGAAGTTATTATATATATGGTTAAGTTTTAAAAGAACTTTCTCAAATACCTTGGAGAGTAAAGGAAGAAGGCTAATTTTAAACAATTAATGCAAGGGAATAGAATAAAAAATCTGTCCCAGCCAGGATTCGAACCTGGATCTCCTGCTTTCCGGACCGGTATGCTATGCATTGCACCACCGGGACGAGCCAGATAACTTATTAAATTCCCAATACACTAGCGAGAGTCTAACCTACAAGAAAGACGAATATATCGTCATACGCTCGAAGGAACTGACATTGTCTAGCTATTTATCGTCTCTTCATTATTTAATTTTTATTTTCATTTGTAAATATTAATTTAGTTGTGGTGTATCATCGTACGTAAATTTTAAACAATTAATGCGAGGGAATATTATAAAGCATACCGGCCTGGAAAGCAGGAGATCCAGGTTCGAGTCCTGGCTGGGACAAATAGATTTTTTATTCTTTTCTCTCGCATTTATTGTTTAAAATTTACTTGGGATGATAAACCACAACTAAATTAATATTTATATAAAAGAAAGCTAATTGGTTGATAGGATAATGTGTTAGAAGAAGATTTACCGAGTTTGGGAAACAGGATTATTTCAGAGAAGTTCCAGAGAAGTATGTAAGAAGTATGTTCCAGAGAGGTATGTCAGGAAAACAATTGCTTCTTAGGGTAGGTTTCGAAGTATTAGCCCGGTGATAAGGTCATAGCCGGGTGTTTTGCGTTTAGGCAGATGGTTTATAATGTACTTGACCTTAGAAGGAGTCACTGCCTTAATCGGTAAGGACATTGGTAATGGTGTGTCCAGTGACTCCTCATCCTTTTTGCAGAAAACAGCTCAAATTTTAATTGACTCTTTTAATTGGCACGATAAGACCAATAAGTTAACATATCTGTTTTGAGTAATGATTTTTTTATTGGGATTTGGTCAAGGTAGATCCAAGAAATACAATTTAAGAAAAAGCCATCTTTAGGGCTGTCATGGCGGCTAATGGGGTCGCGTGTCACCAAGATCCCATATTCATGACTTCTCACATGACCATATTCAGACATGAACATTTGATTCAGGTGAAAACACGTGATTTCTCGCCTTCATGACAGCCCTGAAGGTGGCTTGCTAATCTAAGCCGAAACGTTGACAGATAATTGAATTAAGATAAGCAAATACCGACCGTGGCTTCAGGACTGTTAAGTAAAAATTAAGCGGTCGCGTAAAACCGAAAAATTGTTCAATTTATTTTGCCAGCATAAAATTTTTTTTATATAGTTAACAAATCTAATTTGAATTTTATTCCTGTAAATTAATATTACATCTAATTGACTGAAAAATCACTATGTAAACAGACATTTCAGGTAATCCAAAAACATGTCTGATTTCTCTCAATAAGAAAATATCTTTATTTTTATTTATTTATTTTTTTTGTATTTAAAAATGATACATTAAATTTCATGAAATCATTAAACTATACAATTTGAAGTTTTCTTTGGACAACATGCAGCATTAAAATTCATAAATTTTACTTAGTAAATTTATTTAATTATGAAATAATAAATTGTATTTACTTAGAATAGGGATTTATCTCAAACACTAAAATTGAGTAGTAAAAATTTAAAGTTCTATGTGTTTTTTGTGCTTATACGGAACGAAAACTGGAATTAAAAATCACGTTATTGTTTTGTTTTTTAAGTATTTTATGTTTATTTTGGAAATGATCATCATTAGTACAGTATATATAGTATAGGAGGTTACTTAGCATATTGGCTCTTCGATAACAATATATTTCACAATTAATAAAAAAATTATTAAAAGCAACATGTCCCATATCTTATTGTAAAAAATAATATGAAAATCTATAAACTAGGTTATTTATTTTATCGTAAATCCGGATTCACATAAAATTCATAATTTAATTAGAAAAATTTTCACGATAGAGATCGCATTTAATTTTCGAAGTTACTATACTCTAAAATGTCGACTATCAAACAATATTAAATGGGAATAACTTTCCTTATTATGAATACAAGTAACAATTAATATTTAAATTAACAGTGTTAAAGTATTATAAAGAGTACAGTTATTATTAAAAAAAGAAATTAAATTAAATGAAATTTTTCAGTGCAAGGGAATAGAATAAAAAATCTAACTGTCCCAGACAGGACACGAACCTGAATCTGCTGCTATCCGGGCCGGTGCATTTAGCAATTATGCTACCGGGACCAGTTTGATTCTGTTCCCTTGCACTAAAAATTGTTACAATTTACGTGGGATTATATACTACAAAAAAAAATTATAATTTAAATATAGTGATTAAAAAAATATAATAAAAACATAAACCAGTTTAACGAATCTTTTTATATATGGGTAGAGGTTTTTTGTTGGGGTTCGGTCAAGGTAAATCCAAAAAGTACAATTTAAAAAAAAAATTGGATTTTTTTACTATCTGCTGACGTTTCGGCTTATATTGTAAACCATCTTCAGGTCTATCACGAAGGCGAGATAGGACGTGTTGTCACCTAGATCAAATGTTCACGACACTTGAGTCATGAAAACCTCTACTAATAAAAAAAAAACTTAAAAAAAACTCTCTTTTTTTTATGTATGATCTTTTAAACCAATATTTAATTTTTGAAATAATATATGAGGTTGAGGGGTTGTATGACTATTTATTTTTATGTAATATATTTGCATCATGAATGTAATATTAATAGTAATATGGACAATATTTATCGTAACTATTAATATAATTATATTTATCTTGTAAAAAAAAAAAAACCCGGAAGATGAAATGGTAAATACATCTTACGACCGACGAAACCTACGTGAACAACAACAAAAAAAAAAAAGTTCAGAAGTCCTCATTAAGTATAGATATTTTTAAATTTATAACTCCTTTTTTATGTATTTGTAAGTACAGCATTGAGCAATTAAGAAACACTACATTTTGATCAAATTAACGCTGGGCAAGTCTCTGTTGATTGGATTTTAGAGAGGTTTATTTTCAGTAATTAAGAGCGGCCATATTGCCTCAATTATTATTGCAAAATCAATTTATTAGTGATAATTGAGAACACCGATTATACGGCTGTGTATTTATTTAAATCATATAAATATTTAATTAAGCATTGTCTCTTTTAATACCAGAGGTAATAACACGCAATTTTAAGGGCTGAAGTTAATTTATATTAATAAGTAATTAGTTAAAATTTTACTATAACATTAAGAAATAAAATTGTTTTTAAAATAACTCGGTTATTTTCGTTTTATTAACTATCAAAAGAAAGTATAATGACCATAAATATATTAATTGCATTTTGAATACTGTTTTACATTGGTAATGCTGATTTTCTTGGATAGAAATTAAATAATTTGAAATTATTTAATGTTATAATTTAGTCTTAACTTTAAGTAAATAAACCATGGAAATTTGTCAAGATTAGTGGAGAGGTATCATATTTTTTTAATCTTAAAAAGTGAGTTAAATTATTAATAAAGTAAATATTATTAGTAAACAAGTTTGCTTAAAAGAAACATTTAATCTGTATTATTACATTTAAATATAAAATTACATTTGATTTGAAATTATAATTTTCTACAAAAAGTATTTCATTTACCTGAAGATTGCAAACTGTCATAAACTTTTAATATAATATAGAATAAAATTAGAACTCACTAGATTTTTTAAATTCAATGTCAGTTACTTGAATGAAAATAATTCATCAAGAGTAAAATGAATTACACAAAATTTTTTTCCACTTATTCGGATGATAAAGTTCGTTGTAATTAATTAATAATTGGAAATAGTTGGTTGACAGTCGAGTTTAAAGAGAAAGAATAAGTCAGAGATTCCGCTTTGGAATTTTAAGAAATTTAACTAATTTTTAAACCAAAAATGTTTTTATTAGTGCCAACGTTTCGGTGTAAATTTCAGGCGTTTTTCTGGGCAATGGGAGGGGGGGCATAGAGTCTTCTGGTAACAAAATAATAAAAAATAAAACAAAATCATACCTTGATCTGCTCTAGGATAACTAAAAATAATAAAATCAGTCAGTTATTTAGTTATCCTATAACTGGATACTTTTTCACCCTTTACTCCCTTAGACCAAATGGAAGCTGGAATTTTAGGCTGAAATGTTGGAAATTATAAAAATCTTTTTTGGTTTAAAAATTAGTATTTATTTCTAAAAAGTCCAAGGCTGAATCTCTGACTAATTTTCCCTTTTAATACGTTATATCTATTATGTTAAATTTTGGTTATGTTGCTTTTGCTATAAATTTTATAACTATTTGATTTTAATATAATGTAATAATTTATAATAATATTATGTTATGGTGTGACATATTATTATTATATTATGGCGTAATTCATATTATTATATTATACTTAATTATAGATTTGACGCTTTGGGAGGAAGCAGAATGGACGCTATAGTTACCCAGAAACACGAGTACAAAAAGGTCTTGTGAGCGGCCATTTTACTAATAGAGCTGTTTATATTTATAAAAATAAATTATCAATTTGTTTTATAGCTTAATACAAATTACTGTAGGGGGGAAATATTTTGGTCCATATTACAGTAATTATTTATTTTTCTTAAATTTTTCTTTACATTTGCTAATATTAACACAAAATTTGATATATGCTATTCAGTAGGAGTCCAGTCTTCTGTTGACTGTTAACGAATTTATTATATAACAGTTAAGTTATGATACAATGTACGTATATAGTACTAGAAATGTAAAATATTTTAAAAAAATACTTATTAATTAATACTAAAATAATAAATACAATATATTAAAATATCTATCCTGATTGCTAAGTTCTGTATTAAATACTCTGAATAAAGGTAGATTTGTTCTGTATGCTCCGTGAATCTTCAGCCAATCTCTCACATGTAGGTACTCTGCAGTGACGATATCTCCCAAAATGCTAGATCCTGACTATGTCCTTCTAGACTCTTTCAGAACAGGACATCTACCAAGAACAGGGTCTTCTGCCTTGAAGATGTAGATTTATTTCCATCCCTTTTGTCCCTTGTCTGCCCCTGGCCTAATGGCTAACCTAACCGGATCTCGTTCACATAAAGTTGATCCTATAAGAACTTTAGGCGGACGGATTCCGAATAGCCTGAAGAGGCGTCAGAGAAAGTCGCGAAAGTAAGAGAGCAAAATAATAGTTTTTATATTTTTTTTACCATTTACCATTACTAATAATATAAGACAGTCAGCTGAGAATAAAGATTAAGTATAATTTAATTTAAGTATAAATATTTCTTATAAAATTCGCTTAATTTACGAATGGGAAATATAGTTAACAACCCTCTTCTTTACATCCATTCTATTGTACAATCATTTTATAATTTAGTTTATGATTATTTGTATGTGTCATTATATTATATTTTAGTATTAATATTATAGTGTATTTTATACGTATTGTCTATTATAACATGTTTATTTTATTTCTTGATAAAAACCGGTCAAAGGTAGGATTCGAACCACATGGGCAATTTAAGAGCTAAACGCGAGTGCCTTGAGCTGCAAGGCCAACCCTTGGTACCTTTAAAAGGGGCAGATGGTAAATTGCAAATGTACTAGAAATATAGGGGTAAGAGGGTGGTCTAGATATAGAGAGGTCGGTGTTGGATGGCATGAGATCAAACCTCCCTCCCCAACCACCCCCAAATTGGGGTGGAAATGTTTGGAGATCACTCACGCCGCGATAGAGATCCCTCTTTCTTCAAGATTTATATCTACCTGCTACATGGAAGGGGCATACATAAATATATGCAGGTTTTTTACAGCTGTATATTACACTTTTACAATTTATTGTTTAATACATATTTATTTTTACACAGATAGAAAGAAAATCAGTATTTTTATTTACCAAAAAATCCAAATCACTAAAACAGAAATTCTCTTTTAAAATTTTACATTACATACTTTTTTCAGTACACGTTCATTTAAGTTGGTTTATTTTCTTAGTAGTAATTTCATTATTTAAAAGTGAATTGTTCATGTCAACCTTTTTATCAAAATCATGACCTTTTCTCACTTAAATATTTCATTTTTTCCCATTCCAAGGCCGCATAAATAAAAAATTTAAGTAAAATAAAATAAAATAACTTTCTGCCATTCTCTGTACCTGAAGTTTCTCGTTGGTTGCAAAACCAATTTCGAAGAAATTTAAAAATCATTTATTTAGGTTTGCATAATTTTATGTGTGGTTGCTTCGTAAATTCAAAGAGAAGGGGTACATAGACGTTATTAAAATTTTTTTTACACCAATAATGTTTTGTCTACCTCTAAACTCCCTTTCTCTCAACTGATTTCAACAAAAAATTAATTATTGTAAATGTTTGCAATTAATGTTCCAATTATAGAAATTAGTTTCTATTTTTTTTAAATAAAAGGGTCAGTTTAACTCTCAAAATCACATTCACATTCTTATATATTGAAGTGCTATTATTGACGGATTTGGAGCCCATTGCACTTAGAGAACACAACCGTCTTTCTTGAACTATCATACCTTCTATTATCCGACTTCAATGGTTTCTGCACAACATCTTCTGTTGGCGAGCGCTTTCGGACATTGTCCTTCTTCTTGGCCGAATACATGTGGTCGCTGTCACTGTCAACTGCGTTTGTATTCTGTGGGTTGGTCGGATGTGTCAGGTTTAGCTGTAACGGTCGCTTTGTCGGCGATAAGGTCTGTCACACGTGCGAGTTATAAGGGTAAGTGTCCATTATTTCAGGTATTGGTTGAGGCAGGGATTAGTTGTAATCTCCTTTCTTGAGGTGTTCCGAAAGTTTTTTGTAAATGTGTTTGTGTTTGCTAGTGTCTGCCTATGGATTATGTTGTCTTATGCCTTTTTGCGTTGTTGTCGGTTTGTGTGTCGTCTGTTCGTTTTAGTAACAGTAGCGGTCTAAATATGGTGTCAGATTGTGTGTTAAGTTGTTCGTTAATGTTGTTATTGTCAGTGGTTCTTGTTTTGTAAATTTCCATGTTTTCTAGAATGTCCATCTTTCGTCTCTTCTGTTGTTTATGTAGCAACTTCATGGTTGTTTGTATGTCGGTGAGGTCGTGTCCGTTGTCTTGCAGATGGTTTGCGTAGTTGGAGTCCCGTTTATGTCGTTTGTATGATCGTGCGTGTTCGTCAAATCTCGTTTTTAGTTTTCGTCCTGTTTGTCCAATGTACGTCTGGTTACATGTACATGTGTGTAGGTTCCGTTTCAGTTAAAAAATTCTTGTAATTAATGTTTAAAGATCGCTTTTAATAAAAAAAATCCTTTAGTAGATTCAAAGAATCCTATGTTCTTGTAACTTCACAATAATACTTATTCAATATTAGAATTTATTGTTTAGATAGTTTGAATTTTAAATTTGTTTATGCAATCTTCGTATTGAAAAGTGAATTATATCTTATTAATTATGATTTTCACTTTCAACGATAAATGTTGAATATTTCTACTGGATTGTATTATATATTATAACTTCAATTGACTGGTTAAAATTAAACTTTTTATAAGCTAATCTCATTTGGACATTCAAGTTAACAAACGCAACACATTCACAATAAACTCTTTAAACGTCACAATTTCCTTTGTGATACATTCCTTTCCTGTAACAGCTAATTGTAAGTATTTATACAGGAAATAAAATTTTCACAGAATCCAATTAATTCCTTTTCGCCCCCACGATTTTTCTTCAGCTCCAAAATCCCCTTTAATCCCAATACTTCAGAGAAATAATTCATTAGCAATTGATTCCCTTGTGTGATATAGGATCCCACTAAATTGGCTGTATTTTTAGGGAGGATTATCCCCCCTGGAAGGTGTATATATATATATAAGATATAAGAGGGCCCACTCCGACGCCCCCGCCCTGTGAGACCACACTTTATCGGGATTAAAGTAGACATTTATTAGATGGAAAGAATTAGTCTCTGGATTTACACTTCTCTTCTTAAGTCTTCTTCTAAACTTAATATAATCTTCGTCCACCAGGTCTTTTCTCTTCTCCTTGCGCTCCTAGCTTGTGTGTTTATATAGAAATATGTGTTCTACACAGCTATATATATGTGTGTATGTAAAATGGCTAGCAGCAAGAAAAATCTTCCTGAGACACCAATAGTTGGTAATAAATAACTTATTTAAGGACATCTGTATTTTACAACTTGACCAGGCCATTATGAGATGATTTATTCGATTATAAAATTTGCAGTGTCTATAATTCAAATTTTACCATAATTTCTAATTCAGCAGAAATTAATTATAAATAAAACGATAAATAAATTTAATTATTATTTTAAGAGATCCACAGCTAAGAAAATTAAAGTCTTCTTAAAGAATTCTCCATTCTTTAATTAAAAAAAAAATAAATTATGGTGAAAGAGACAGATCTTTAATATAATATTTAATATAACAGAAAATTTTACTAATCACTAAATAATAATAATAGATAATTTAAATTCAAGTCCTCCACTGAATTATCACATCTCATTTTGGATTTTGTCTTTAAATTTTTGTATGTTATATAATAGTTTTGACTGACTATACTCAAATTGAGCAAAACTGCAAAATTCTGTCTGTTTGTCTGGCGTCCGTGCGCGCATGTGTGTGTGCATTTAGAAAAAAAAAATTGGTTAAAGCTTTTTTATACAAAATGTTGTACGAGTTCATTAATGAAATACGCTTTAGGGAATATGGGGTTCAAGTGGGATACAAATAGAAAAGTCATAATCTTGTTCGTTTCTTTTTGTGTAAAAGTCGTCTAGTGGTTGACTCGAAGTAAGCGTCATTGACGTCATTTTTAACGCCATTGTCCAATTCTATCAAGTTATTCATTTAGCCATGCTAATGTATCTATTATAAGGTAATCACTTTTCTCATGCGACACGGACATTTTTACGTAATTGTTACGAAAGTATTATATAAATTAAAAATAAACATATTTTAATCTAATCACTTACTCGTTTTTTTGCTGACAAATAACATAGAGGCCGTTTAATTCAAAATTTCATCCTAATTTAGGAGAATTAAGGTAACAGATGTTTTTTCGATTAGATTATTATCCAGCTATTCCAATAACTTTTCTCCGAAACGAAAATTATTTATATAGTTTCCTTTAAATTAAATTTGATTTTAATACATAATTATAGGTTAAATTGTAATGTAACACAACAAATTTCATATATTTCTAATAAAGTATATATTCCTCATTTCAAATACTGATTATTTTTAGTATAGAATGGGACATAAGCTAATTTTTTTTTTTTTTTTTTTTAAACTCTACAACGAATGTCAAAAGCTTCTCTATCGTAATCAAAAGACCCTGATCTCGTAAATATTATATCATTCAATTACAATTGCCTTTAGCTTTTCTTAGTATGCCTTGGGAGAAAAAGTGTTCAAGTTATTAAAAAGTCATTACGTAAGAGAAGGCAAAATGCTTTTAAAAAGTGGCGGGGGTTGTGGGGGTGGGGGATGAGAGGGGGTGAAGAGGGGAGGGGGCTGAGAGAATTAAAATAATAACGGAAAAAAAAAAAAAGTTTTTCAATGTTAATACTTTGAGAGAGTAATTAGTTTTAGCGTTAATAACTTCCTCCCAGTTGAGGGTTGGAGAGAGGCAAGGAAAAATTGAATGTATTTAACCTCTATTTAAGTGGAGAGCAGCGAACACTCTAAAACTCTGTTTGAAAAAGTGAACTGTTCCCCAACACTAGTTCTTCTTCATAGCCGCGGTAAGTACTTATTTAATCTATATTAAAATGAAGTGGGACACAATTCTTTCCGGTACCGTCAATTTTAAGTGGTTGCAGTTCTGTTGTAGTAGCTCTAGAACAGTTCAAAGAGGGAACTGTTCTAAAGCACTAGTTCTTCACCACGGTATCGTTAGTATTTATTTAACCCTAGTTTAAGAGAAGTGAAACACAGCTCTCTCTATAATTCTCTGACAGAAAAGGTTAACTATTCTTTACTTTCAGTTCTTCATTATAGCCATGTTTAACCTCTAATTAAATGAAGTAGGACTCAGCTTACTGTAGCACCCTGTATAAAGACAAGAACTGTCATTTAACTATAGTTCTTCATTCTTGCTAGATCAAGTATATATTTAAACCATAAAGAACTCTTATGTAGATTACTTTAATTCTTCCTTATAACAACCTATTATATGTCAAGTGGAGGAAAGTCAGCTCTAGGATTCAGTGAGTGAACTGTTCTGTAACTCTATTTCTTCATTATAGCCCGGTTTAAGGCACAAACAACCTATATTAATGTGAAGAGAAACACAGCCCACTATAGTACTTTCTGCGTGCAAGAGAACTCTCCTGTAACTCTCGTGGTTAGCATACATATACTCAATGTTCAAGTAATGTGGAACATAGCCCAACTAAGAACTGTTTAAACCAGTGATCTGTTCTTTAATTATAGTTCTTCATACTAATTGTGATTAATTTACATGAACTCCATGTTCGAGTAATGTGATACCTACAATGCCCAACCTGGAACTCACTGTTTAAACCAGTGAACTGATCGTAAACTCTAGTTATTCATACTAGCTGGGATTAGTACACCTATTCTCAATGCTTAAGTGATGTGCAATACAGCCCACCCAAGAACTCACTGTTTGAGCAGGTGAACTCTGGTTCTTCATATCAGCCGTGGTTTGTTTACTTATACTCAACGTTCAGTGATGTGCAACACAGCACAACCAAGGATTCACTGATTAAACGAGTGAACTGTTCTTTAATTATAGTTCTTCATACTAGCCGTAGTTAGTATAGGTATACTTAATGTTAAAGTGATTTGGAACACAGCACAACCAAAGACTCACTGTTTAAACCAGTGAACTGATCTTAAACTTTAGTTCTTCATACCACCCGTGATTAATTTACACACACTCCTTGTTAGAGTGATGTGAAACACAGCCAATCGAAGAAGTCACTTTAGAACCAGTGAACTGTTCTTTGTCTCTCGTTCTCCATTCATTTACTAATTTAAATTTTTTTCTTTTATATTGATTTATATTGTACATTAGTAGTTCTTCATTCTGCAAGGATTAGATTACTCCGATTTTTACCAAGTGGAAGTGGGAGTTCCTCAAGGTAGTGTGCTTGGACCTATCCTATTCATCCTGTACACTGCTGACATCCCTACCCATCCAACTACCCTCTTAGCTCTATGTGCGGACGACAAAGCTATTCTATCCTCCCATCTCGATCCTAAAACTGCTTTTAAAAACCTACAAGATCACCTCGAAAAGTGAAACAATGGTGTGGCAAATGGAGAATAAAAATCAATGAAGAAAAATGAGTCCAAGTTAATTTCCAACTGCGGAAGAAAGACTTCCCTGAAATTGTGAAATTAAACAATATTCTTTTACCACATTCAAATTCCGTTCGTTACCTTGGGTTCCATCTTGATTCACGAGTTTCATGGGTAGAACATACTAAAATTAAAAGACAAATCTCAGTGGACTTCTATACAGATTCATGAATAAGAAATCCAATCTCACGATTGAAAACAAACTGACGCTCTACAAAACCTTATTACGACCAATCAGGACTTTCGAAGTAGAAATCTGGGGTGCCGCCAAGCCTTCCAACATCCAAATAATCTAGTCCTTTCAATCCAAAACCCTCCGAATAATCACGAATGCACCCTATTACATATCCAATTCGTCCCTTCACCACGATCTTAATATCCCTTTTCTTCAAGACCTCATTTCTTCCCGATTCACCCTTCTCAACAGTAAACTGCCACACCATTCTAATCCACTAGTACAGACCATTACTTTCAACTCCAACCCCTACAACCCTCCCCGTCGACTCAATCGAAGATGGCCCCGTGACCTTCTGGAGACATAGTCTGTAAATAAAAGGAGAGTTTGTTGACCGTAGATATTATTCTAAGATGATTTTATTTGGGCTTCGGTCAGTCATGGAAATGTGAACTTTGGGACAGGACGTCCTCTCTCATCTTCATGATATCCCTGAAGATGGCTTACAATGTAAGCCGAAACGTTGGCAGATAATCCTTTATTGAAAAATACATTTTTAAAATTTGTGTTTTTTGTATCTACCTTGACCGAACCCCAACTAAAATCATCTTAGAGTCTGTAAATAATTTGAGAGTGGTGTCATCGGTCACCTTCTCTTCCCATGTGATTGACATTGAATGTCATTTTTACTACATTGTAATCAAATTACAAAATATTTTTATTTAATAGAAAGTAATAAATATATAAAAGTTAAAAAAAAAAAGTTCTTTATTCTAACAATGGTAGGTTTATATGTACTCTATAGTCAAGTGATTTGGAATATAAAGTACTCAATAACTCTCTTTATAAAGAATTAGACTATTATTGAACTATTGTTCTTTTTTCTGGCTATAAATAGTATATACTTATTCTATATTCAAGTGATAAGAAGCAGAGTCCTTATATGTTCCTTATCACAGAGATATGATTTAAGATCTCCTTGTTTAAAGAAGTGAACTGTTCATTATCTCTAATTCTTGCCGTGTTTAGTCTAGTGATTTAAACCTTAGCCGACTTCATCATAACCTTTTTTAAGAAGTGATTTGGTTTTTAACTCTAGCTATTCAGTCTAATCAATATAATAATCTCCTCAAATGAATTTATAATTAATATACTTCTATAATATTTCTTCTGCTTCCTAAACGGTAGAATATCTATATTTTCAGCTGTACCTAAATAAAAAAAAGTGTAGTTATCAGAAGTTTTTATTTATTATCATATACGTCTCTCGTATCAAAATAATAATAAAAATATTATAACCCTTACATTTAGAAGGTAAAGTTAAGAGAATTTCTAGTACAAGTAATTATTTTTCAAAAATTTTTTTAAAGAATTCCTGAAATAATGGGCATTGTAATTCCAGCAAAAGGAATTTAGTCACTTGCGCAGTGGCCATTAGGTGATAAATTTCCCGGTGTCGGACATTTGCTGAATTTGTGGCTAACCCCTTATATGTCACCTCCACAAACCTCATTTGTTATGTGTGTCGAGTGAAACACTCGGCCATCCTCGACTCGATTCTGATTTTCACTTTTTGTTTCCACTTTTGTTGCGAATTTCTTTAAGGAAACATGGCTTGTTGATGAATGACATCATGTTAAAAATAAATTCTTAAATGTTTCGTTGATTCAACGACCTGGTAAATGTCAGAAATGGGGATTATTAAAAGCTACATATATGGTACATATTATGTGTGTGTATGTATGTTTTTCATGGAAATAAAACATTCTTGACCGCGATGAATATCAAAACATTAGTTTGTATATAAATAAGGACACGCAAATTTAAAAAAAAAAAAAAAAAAAAGAATATTTGGTGAAACTGGTCATCTTTCATCGAAGAACAAAAAAGAGAAATGTACTTTTATCCTATTCTACATTTACAAACATAAACATACACACTTATATAAATATATTATAGGGCTGACGGCTTATAAAAGCCAATCCTTATAGATTTATTATTGTGTCATTGTATCTCTTTGTGCCTGTAAATATAATTTAAATAAAAACATTTATCTATCTATGTATATATATATATAT
>KZ807261.1:233378-247980 GCA_000696205.2 Oncopeltus fasciatus | reverse complement strand
TATAAGAAAAGGAATTTATGTATTGCACTGTATAATATTAGTGCAAGTATTTCTAGGCTCAGCAATTCTGTATATTCGAGAAAACGGCTTCTTCGCTAGTTAGTCTTTTGTTGATAGATAGAAAGATATGCATTTGTTTAGGCGATAAACATCTAGGTTATTACGCCCTAACGATTACGAGAAATGTCTCTTCTACAAATTATAAGAAATAATTATACTGTCCTTACTAATTATACTTGTTAATTGTTTAAATTTATTAGCACTATATAAAAATCATAATTTCACTCGAACAATGATATAACATTGAAACAACAACAACTAATAGTAATATATTACTTCTGTTGAGTGATTAGAAATGTAACGTCATTTACGCATAAGTAGCGTCCACCTGAGCATATTTCGCAAATTAATCTAAATATTGAGTGAAATAAGATAAAATTACTGCTTTTAGCTAGCATGAGGAATGAGAACAAAAAGCAATCATCCACCGGCCGCCCCACAGCTGATCTTGAGAAGAGACCACCCTCTCTAGTTAAATTTCCAAATATCTTTGTCAGTATTTGCTGTTACCTGACTACTCCAGAGACCAGCCGCCAGAACACAGTATCAACCAATGGGAAGGCAGGCTTCGCCCAAGCACCAGAGCGCGCCGGGATTATACACCACCTGGTTTATAAAACATGGTATTTATATATACCACCTGGATTTTAAAAACAGCTCTCATTCTCTATTAAGCCCTGAAGAAGCCATCACATGATGTGCGAAAACTCGGCAACTATCAACAACTTGACACGGTCCGACCCGGAAGAAGAAACGGTAAATACATCTGACGACCTTCGAAGCCTACGTGAACATAATGAAGGAGACCAGTTTGCCTGTATTTTTTAGTTTTCCTGCAATGCCTGTTTGAAGGCATTTGCTATAATTGCAAATGAAACAAATAGGATTGTAGACCGAAAGAAAAACTGGTACAAATAATTGCGGAACAAATAATAATAATAAAAATTCGAAAATCCACTTAACAGAATTTCGGTGTTCCTTGGATCGTCAGTCGTTTCTTTATTTTCAAAAAAACAGCTTTCAGATCTCTTATCGCTGTCAGTTTCACCAAAGGGAACGTAACTCGTCTGTTTCGGTTGTCTGATAAGCATAGATATGTGCCACTATTTTAATGATAACACTTATCAAATATAATTTTTTTTTTTTCAAAGGACATCTATTGAATACGTCAAATTCGACAATAAACATTAGAATGTTAATTGAGGTAAAATTTAGGATAGGTGAAATACTTCATAATTAAACGCTTTTTAATAATATTGATAAATAAAACTATTAAAGAAATTGCTCATGAAATTTAAGTTTTTATTTATCCCGCCCCCCTCCGTATTTCATTACCCCATTTCTAACCTCTCTTTTAACAACTTCAGGTCAAGGGTTTAGGAGCTGTAGGTAGGTTGCCATCCTATTCTCAAGATCCATGGCTCTGGATAAGAATGTATTTGTCTGCTGAAGCTTGCACAGAACATTAATAGAATTCCAAGGTCGCAAGATCCGAATTTAAAATTTCTTGCTGATTAAAGAATGAGAGTCCTTTTTAAACTTACTTTAATGGCGTTAATGACCAAAGGTTGACACGCCATTAAAAAAAAAAAAAATCTTTAATTAATTATTGTTATTTGAGTTTATTCAGCTTTCGGAAAAATAATGTATCTATATTTATTTTTAATTAAATCATTAGAGCCTGTATGCAGCCAACTGATGATTGTACGAGGGTCTTTGCCGATAGATGAGACACATTTTTTTTTTTTCAAAATGCAGTTTCGGCTTGCATTGTAAGCCATTTTAAAATTAAAAATTAATTAAATTTTTTTTTTGTTTCCCTCTTGCCCTTATGACAGCCTTGAAGTCATTTAGTCGACGGATATTTTAAAAAAAATATCCATTTTTTCAAAAAAAATTCTAGATATTTTTTATTTATATCTACACAGAATCACTCCTAGCTAAAAAAAAAAGACAAACATACATTTCTTATAAACACTATAAAAAATAGTCAGTTTTTCTATGAGTTTTAAGAATTCCATTGTTTTTTATTCAAGGTCATACCAATAAATAAACAAATGATCTGATCAAGTTTCGTTCTTGGTGGCGTGTCAACCTAACCTCTTCGTTTGTGGAAATGACATTGTCTTCAGAAATATCGATTCGATAAGGATGTAAACTGATCGATATCGGGAAGGCGTGGAGAACTCTTTGAATTCTTCTCTCTCATTGGGAGATTGGCTCCAGACTTGACCAAAGATATGACAGGTTGTCAACTTCTGGAGATATTCTCTTTTTCTCTCCTGTCTTCTCTTTCTCACAACATACCAAAACCACTTTCCAGATTTCAATCAGTCACGTTACTTTTATGACAGTTTTTCTTATATTTTTCCTCCCCCTTTTGAGATATACTTTCTCCCCTTTATCGGCTTATTTATTGAATAATGTCAGAAGTTATAGGTTCCCTACCACTCTTTTACCTTCTTTATTTTCCCCACTTCCCTCTCTTTCCATCAGTCCCGCGGGTTTCATTTACTTTGTGTTTCGTCCAACTTGTCATCCTCAGAGATTTGTAGTTTCAAAACTTTTCCTGCAAGGCTGTTTGTCTTTCAAAATTTCCCTCAAATTACTGACTTTTTCTCATATTTCACTAGCATTTGAAACTTAAAATTTATATCTTAAAGTTGTCCGATATCTTATTATTAATTTTTTTTTCTACAAAGAAAATAATTGTCACAGTTTTCAAAAATATAAGTTTCCGCCCAGATCTTGAAATATAGGTTTTACTTATTTATAAAATTTATATTTATTTTATAGAATATAAAGGATACAAGATTACATTTTTCACCAATTTCGATCGATACATTTTTATAATAAACATTTTAAACTTTGGTCTCAAATTTAATTTTTGGTATTTTTTAAAGTTCTGTTTACTCTCCTGCATAAATATTTATATTTATAATCAAGCAGTTTTCATTTTTTCTGTTTCCTCTAACACACACGCATGTGACTATCTATTTTAAGTCTCTTAAAATTATTAAAATTATATTAATTTTTAGTGCAAGGAAACAGAACAAAAATCTAACTGTCCCAGCCAGGACTCGAACTTGGATCTCCTGCTATCCGGGCCAGGGCATTTACTAATTATGCTACCGGGACCAGTCTGATAAGTCTGATTTGATCCTACAAAATTTTTATTTAGTTCTTGTTTTTACAAATCGTTGATTAAATTTAATTTAACTAAAATATTCAAGAAACGGGGTTTAAAAAGTTACCAAATTGAAAAATAGAAAGACCCAGATGTCGTAGGTTCAAGTCCCGGCAACATTCCAGCTCAGCATACAGGAGTTCTGGGTTCGAGTCTCGGCTGAGACACTAAATTGTTTTTATTATATTCCCTTGCATTTATTGTATAAAATTAATTTGGGATTTAATAGCACAGCAAATACAATATTTATAAAAATAAATGAAAGCAAAAAAACGAGAGTCTAATAAATAGCTGACAATATTAGCTCCTTCGTGCAATTCAATAAGTTTTTATTTTTATTCGATTTCATTGCATTTATTGTACAGTAAATATTTACATTACTATTGATGTTTTCGAAACCCTATTAACATTCATAATATTATAATTTTTCTTTCACGTCGAACGATTTCGCCAAAAAATTCAAGGGTATTGCTTTTATTATTTTAAAAATTATGGACGCCATAAGACGCCTAATAACATATACACAACCATATATTTATTCTTTTATCTTCTCTAATGTAGAATCAGTGATGAACCGTTGAAATCTTTTTTCCAAAGTCGTATCATGGTATCAATGTGAATATTTGAAGTTTCTTATCGGAAATCCGCTAAAAGAGGCATATTAAGTTAGATATTTAGGAAATAAATTCGAAGGTTGAGGCTCTCCCCCCCCCACCCCCCATGACCTCTCCTAATGCCATCTTGAGTGTTGTTCTCCTAAGTCGTTCTTTTAGGACGAGATCGAACGAGATTTTTTACTCTCTTCTATGTCCATCTTTAATTAAACTCTTCTCTGATATCCCCGTATTTCAGCAGGAGTGGTCAGGATGTCAGCACAGGAGTCCTTTAGCGAGAAGTCGGATTCATGACTTCTTCGGCGAGTGCCATCTGCCCCGAGGACTTGGGAACGGAAACACCGGGTGTCAGACACTTCCACAGGACATCCTTATCCTTTATCTGCTGCTTGCGTGACGTCTTGTCGCTTCTCCTCGGCCTCCCTCCCGGACGTACTATCCGCGAGTGATAACCGGTTGTCCGACGCACCGAAGCTAATGACGGGCTCCTCGCTGCTCATCCAGACAGCTAAATGTCTCAATCCTCCACTGGCTAATGACCGGGAGATAAACACCTCACCACCTGTCACCTGTCCGGTTTGGGTGCCTCCGTTTATGGCTCAAGTATAAATTTTAAAACCTGGCAGAGCCAGCTACTACTACAGACTGTATATAAATGACTATTTTCTTCCAGAATAAAATGTTAAAAAACTAAAGTCCCATAAAAACCTTCCTTTTTTATTTATCAAGATTATTTTGCTGTGTTTTATAACTAAATTTGTACAATTTCAAACATAATAACTTAAATCTATACAAGAAAAAAAATTATTTCAGTAAAGAAAATATGCAAATTTGATAAGAGGAATATTATGTGAGAATTAATAGCACAAACTTATATGAGAGTTGAACAACGACAGGAAAAAAAAAGAATAACAGGGTGGCAAATGAGCGCCCATGTATCTCCCCATGTTTGCTTTCCAGCATATAGGTGATAGTCAATTTCATGTTGCAGACTTCCATTAGGGAAATATATTTAAATGGATGTATATGCCCTGCCATAAGCGATTTAAATTTTTTTTTTTATTATTGTTAAAAATGTTAAAAAATCATAGATCATAAAATGTATAAAAAGTAATTTAAAAAAAAAATTTTTTTCTTTAAATTTATTTCAAAAACGAATAGTAACGAAAATTATTTAAGAAAATTATATTTCGAAGGCTGGGTGGACACCCACATTTTGAAATATATAAAACAAATAACTTTTCAGCTTATATTGACGAAAATATTCTTCTATGAAATTTGATAATCTTTGACTATTTTCTGCTGACCATTTTTTTGGTCAATACCGTATTTTGGACTTTTATCAATGGAATACTGTTGTAATTTGTGCAGTTCAGTGTGTAATAACATGAACATTTTTTTTTTTTTTTTTTTTTTTTTTTTTTTTTTTNCGGATGTCAAAAGCTTGATTTTTCATTGGAAAATTCATTTTATTTAATTCATTAATCAATTCATCCGTTAGATGAGTTCGTCATAGGGGTGTTGGGTTTAGAAAAATACCATGATATAAAGTATTAATATATTCGTTATTATGTGTATTAAAAAAATGAATAAAGAATAGGTTATTTCATAATATTTATGTGAAATATGAGAAAAGTTATATAGGTTATTCGTACTTGTTTTGGTGTTTGCCTTAGCCTTGGTGTTGGTTTGTATTAAAAATGGAACGTCGGTTTCTTACAGAGAAATACAATTTAATTTGGGTTATTTATTTATTTGAATCGTGGACAAAACCAGACTATTATGAGATACTGACAAAAAATAATAATAATTGTAATTAATTTCTGCGGGAAAATACAGAAAAATACTGAATCGACTATTTATTGTGACAACCTTCTTACTGTAGTAATTATTTTTTCTGAACATTTCTCACTATTTAGGAATGGCTTAATTATCTCCAATACTAACTGATTTTAACTAAATTTGTTGAATTATAAGAAATGTTGGTTGGTTATATTTGGTTATGTCAAAAGTTGATTGTATAAAAAGTTGGTTATATGGTTATATCGAAGGTTGGATATATCAAAGTTGGTTGTATATCAAAGGATTGGTTATATTAAAGGTTGGGTAGTTGGTTATATCAAATTATCTCGTTTGAATAGTATAAAATACTCTGAAAAGGAAGTTGCTATGCGGTTACTTACATCTATTTCTCCATAGAACTTCAAAATGGATTTTTTGACTTCAGCTCCCATCGGATGTGGGTTGATTTTTGGTAAGAGCCCTCAATATCCCTCTAATAGCTGGGGATTGGGGGTGGTGGGGGGGAGGTTCTTAAATTCGGTGAGCTATAATAATGAAAGTAAATGAAAAGAGAGGGGGGGGGGATGACAGGCTCTTCTCTCGCCTTCGATCCCATTAGTCCCTGAAGAATGCAGCTGGAGAAGACTTATATCGGGAAGGCGCGTTCCATTCCTCGGGGGGGCCACTAGATATTTCTACAGGAAATACCTTCCTCTCCACTAATCTATCCGCTCCCCACTGAATCAATACATTCTACCTCGGCAGAGAAGAAGAGAAAATGCTTTGATATTGCCCGCAGCTGGTGGAAGGAAGAGCTTTGAAAAAATCAACGGCCTACATGTGCTGCCCTGGAGGATGCCCCAACTTAGCCTTTACTATCTAAGAAACCGATTTTCTCTTGTTTTCCCCTATTCTAACTTTATCCCATTAAGAATTTATCAAAAAGGAAGCCTTTTTCAGTGCCTAAATGAATTAATTTTATATTTTTCATTATTAGATAGTTTTTTTTCTTTGTTGGAATTCGGTTAAGGAAGATCCAAAAATAGAAATTTAAAAAATGGGTATTTTTAAAATTATCTTCCAACGTTTTACGAGCCTTTAAATGGCTTACGAGCCACCTTCAGGGCTCTCATGCTATCTCGCCTTGAGAGGGGACGTCGTGTCACCAAGATCCCATTTTAATGACTACTATCCATTTTAGTAGTACCCACTCTCAGTTCCCACTTTCAGCCATGAAAATGTGAACCTGGGGAGAAGACGTCCTCTCTCGTCTTCATGATAGCCCTGAAGATGGCTTACAATGTAAGTTGGCAGATAATTTAAAAAAATAAACATTTTTTAAAATTTGTATTTTTTTGGATCTACTTTGACCGAACCCCAACAAAAAACATCTACCTTCAAAACAACTCTCCGTTTGGATTTATAATTTTCAATTCTTCAAGCAAGGGAAAGTCTGGAAGTAACTATTCGTGGTTTATTTTTCATTCCCTTTGACTCGTCTAATATCAGATTTTTAATTAATCAGAAATCTTCAAATTTTCCATTTATGTGTCTTGTTAAAATCTTCTAACCTTAAAAAAAATGTTATGGATTTTTGAAATTCGGAGAGTTGTTCAGCAAATACTTATTTAAAAAAATTAAATTATTCAAGTTAGCACCATGAGACGACTTTGAAATCTTAATAAATCATTCCGATCCTTCATTAAAGTAGCTAAGAATAATATTAAGCACTCCTTTTTCCGTTTTAAAAATATTACTAAACGAAATTTAAAAAAAATTCTTATACTTCGGCATTTTCTTACCAAAGGTTCATGGTTTAAATCTGTCTGGAAGGTTACATTGAGAAAAAGTTTTAAGATGGTCGATATCTTTCTTATCGCTAAAGTCATGAAGAGAATTATAGGGTGCAATAGAAGAAATGTTTAATTTTCCTGTTATTTTCATGTAAAATGCCAATATTAAGGAAAATATTTAAGTATGCTTTTTCGAAGGTTGAAAGGGCTCTGTTTCTCTTTAAAATGTGGAAACCAACTTCAATATTAAGGCATTTTATTCCATGCCGTCCAGTAAATTAATTCACAGTTGAATACAGATGAGGGAGAAGGGGGTAAAGGCTACAGGGTAAAAAAAGAAAGAAAAAAAATTAGAGTAAATGAGAGCTTATAATTATAAATTTTTATTATAATTAGTTTTACAAGCGCATAGATTTTGTAGTATGCCTCTACAATATTNCACGAAAAAAAAAAAAAAATATATATATGTATAATTTTTTTTATTTATTTATTTTTTTTTTTTTAGTTATGAAATATGGAGATACGAAGAAAGCTATTTGAACAATAATGAATATTTAGAATATTCCATACAGAGCAGGATAAACTTGAGAACGATTAACGTAACTTTCTTAGTTATTATAGTTATTATTAATAATATAATTATTATTATAATAACTATATTATGGTTATAGTTATTTCTATATTTTTACACTTAATTTAATCATTTTAATTTGATCGGATTATTAACTAATTAGGTACTCCTTAAAACAGTTATTATCTAAATTTCAGACTTAATTAAAATTGCAGTTGTTTTTGGGTTAACAACATGTAACTTATCAATGAACAAAGATATCACTGCTATTTTTGTTTTTCACAGCACTCTTAAATTCAATAGATTCTATGTTCCCAGGAGGCCCCGTGGCCACTCAAAATGGAACTCAATGTAAAGAACAGAATTTGAGAGTTATATTGGAATGGTGAAGAACTTTACGTTATGGGGTAAGCTCTTTACTTCATTAATTTTAATTCTCCATTCCTCGAGTCATTGCTGGCTACTTGCAAATGTACTTAGCAGTTTTAAGATTAAGGTAGAAAGACAGGATAACCATGAAATTTATAAATAAAACTAGGAGAGTGCTTAAGTTGGTAGGGATGTCAGCAGTGTATAGGATGAATAGAATGCGTTCAAGTACAATACCTTGAGGAACTCCAGCTTTTTTATTGTAATCGGAGTAATCCAATCGTTGCAGGACCTAAAAGAGCTGTTTGATAATTATGACTTAAGGTTTTTTTTGTTTTTTTTTTTTGTTCCTCGAATGACAGATAAATATTTTTATTTTTTTTAAGTAAATAAATAGAAACTAAAACCATTTGTAGGAACATTAATCTCATAGTTATTGGATGTCACAGCGAAGTGCATGTCAATTTATATTATTTTTACATGTAAAATGTAAGAAACCAGCAAAATTACTACAAAATTTTAATGTCCAAAAATAATTTAAAGTATTTAAGTTCAAAAAGATACCTAATGAAGCTTATTTATTAATTATATAAATTATCTTAAGGCTATATTTTTATTTTTATTTATCGCTATTATTGGTGATACCAATGTTCTTAGATTCTGAAATAAGCTTTTAAGTTGTTTTTTTTTTGTTTGTTTTTATGCTATTTATTATTATTTCGATTTATGAAGGTTATTTCCTGACATCGTTCTGTTAATAAATGGGATTTCCTCTAGAAGGATTTGAAGCTTGGGTGAGCCACGTGTAGAAAATACTTCACTAAGCACAGATGTACGAAAAAAAAAATGTATTAGCCATCGGACTGTAGAAATATTCAAATGGGAATCAGAATGATATTAGGGAAAGGGCCAGGGTGGAAGGAAGGACCAGTCAAGTGGGCAAACCTAGAGGGCGTAACGGCTTTTAGCGGGCGATATGCCCCTTGAATTATGTAACGAATCAATAAATATATGTTGCAGACAGGATTGCGAGAGTCCGGTCGTGCGTAAGGGGGTGGGTGTCCAGGGGTCTATTTCCCGCCCCTCTAATGGGGGGACATGCCTTAAGGGGATGTTTCTTCAGCGACGATTTCCTTAGTCTTCAATTTCTGCAGAATAATCGAAGTGGTAGAAGTAAATCTGACGATAAATATCTAGAGTAATATACTAAAACAATTTAAATTTTCCATGAGCTTTAAAAAAACAAAAATTAATTTGAATTCATACGTGAATATAAATTCAATTTCATTTTTCGGTCGGCTTTATACCTACCTGACACATTCGGATGCGTGCTCCAGTAGTTTTTCCAGGAGCAGATTGATCAGTCCTGCCTCCAGCCGCCACTAACCTTGGACGGCCGGTAATTTTCTGTAGGGATTTTTCCTTAAGAAAAGTTGTCACCTGTAAGCTGAAGGATGTCAGCAATCCTTAGGGCACTTGCTTCATGAATACTCAGAGTCACTCCAGCCTTCCATCTAGGGAGCACTGCTAGGTTCCCACTGGTACAGCAGCGCCACGATTATTGCTCACCCTGGTAGAGCATTTTGGAATCTACTCCTGAAGATCCTTTCATGTTGTCATGAAAATGGGATCCAAGTGACACCACGTTCCCTCTCGCCTTCATGATAACCCTGAAGATGGCCTACAATGTTAGCCGAAGCGTTGGCAGATAACTTAAAAAATACACACTTTTTATATTGTATTTTTTGGATCTACCTTGACCGAACCCCAACAAATAAAACATCTAATATTAATATCTACGGTTAAAAAACTCTCTGTTGGAATTAAACGTCAAGAAGAAAGATTTAGGAAACCGGGGTTCTTATGGGTTCTTAATGAATTAATAATAACAATAATAATAATTCAATTCTTAACAACAACTAATGATGAGTTCATGAATTAATTAAATATGATTTTTAAATATTCACTACTTATTTTTTTTTAAATGAAGTTTTTTTTTTTCGGAGGTAAATTTGTTGACCGACAATTTTTATGAAGAGAGGATTATCAAAAAGTCAATCTTGGTAGTTGAAGAATAAAAATTTGATTTTAATTCATATCTTTGCGCACAGTTATTATTTTAACATTAAATTTATAGTATAAATTTAGGCTAAGCAACAACTGAGTTATAAATTGGTAATATTTGCCTACACTCCTCAAATCTAAAATTTAAACATCAATTGATTAATATTTGATATATATGTTATCGCCATACATCTTACTCTACCCCCTCCCTTTTTCCGTCTGTAGGCCAGAGATTTTGATCCCATATGAATGTTAACAAAATAGTGGTTTACCTACGCACAAACATGATTCATGAGTAGAAAAAATGGATTCAGGAACCCCTCTCACCTTTCTTCTTATCCGATTTCAACTAAGAATAAATTACCTCTCCTACTAACCTGGTTATTTACTCAGAAAGTTTTTTTTAAATTAAAAAAAAAATCATAAAATTACATTTTACACAAATTCTATTCCGGAAAGGTTTCTGGATCTCTAACTGTGAAGAATAAGTTGACGATTTTTCAACTTTGTCTTTCAAACTCATCAAACGGTTTGGAAATGTCAGCATAACTACACAATTTGTAATAATTATTTTAAAAATCCAAGTCGCTTGAGCGTTTATAGACAAGTGTATATTTTTATATATATTTATACCATTATATATATCTAGGGTCAAGCATACTTTCAAGTTGGAAACCAAGTAATTGTTAATTACACGAAAATGTGTATGCTTGACCAGAATAAAGTTGAGCTAGTGAATTTCAGCAAATAAAATTTACTTATGAATTTTGGAGAACTATTGAGCTGACCAGAAATTTAGTTTTTACTCATTAAAAATATTTGAGAAACCTGTTTAGTTTAAACCGTTCCTTAATTAACCGCTCCCTAAACCAGTCTTAATTAGAGAACGCACAATATACCTAAGACACAGTAAATTAGTTTACTTATGGCAATTTTTTTTTTGTAAATTAACCCTCAAAAGAGGAGGAGAACAAAAATAAATTAAACAGTGAAATCCATTGTAATTATTGTTTTCATTTCTTTGTGTTTCTAAATATGATTATTTATTATTTGTATAATATAACGTAATATAAAAACGAAGCCCGTAGTATAAAAATTTATGTGGTTTTTTTAAAAAGTTTTTTTAGGATTTCTGCAAGTAGATAACTATAATTATGTTTTATTTGATTTTTGATTTTCCAATATCTTTTATCGACAACTGTCACATTTATTTAACTAACTATTAAACGTATAATAATAATACATTTTGGTATCCTACTAAATTCTTATCTTCTTTCCCTCACTTGATTTCAACGAAAAATTTAAACACCGAATTTCGATATTTAAATATTGCTCGCTCAACAGTTGAAGTCACATTTTAAGAGTATATTTCTTGAAAAGCGTTTTTTTTTGTTTGTTGTTTTTTTTACTTTTTAACTGTAGGTAAATTTTAGAAATAAGGTTTAACAACAATTTCGCTTTATAGATTCTTTCGTAGCTCTAATAATAAGGAATATATTAATATTTCCATATTTGCTATTCCTCAAACCCCACCCACCGCTCCTCGCCACGACCGATTTCAGCAATTAACGAACACGTCCAATAGTTTACAAAAAGAAGCCTACATGCTGAATTTTCTTTCATAATTTAATAACCTAGACCTCATAATTTAGAACATTCTTTCATAATTTATGGCCCCGCGACCTTCTGGGGACATAGCCTGTAAATAATTTGAGAGTGGTGACACTGGTCACCTCTCCTTATGTGACTTTCATTAATGTCATTATTATTATTCATATTAATCAAATTACAAAATGTTTTTTTTTATTTAAGAATATAATATATAAATAAAGTTTATATATATTTAAGAAAATTTAATAACTGACATACACTAGAGCTCGTATAAATAACTTTGTACAAAACCTACTTTAGTTTCTACTAAAATGGATGATGTGTTAACATTTAAAGTTCACGTCATGGTGCGATTGTGAATAGCTTGTCATGTTGAAAATTCAGCTGCAAAGACACAACCAGTAATTTTTCTTTCACTATCAGCTGATCCGTCCGTAAAAACACTAAATCTCAAATCAGGTGAGTGTCCTAAGTAAATTTTCTAAATTGTCTAGCTTTAATAATTTTCCAGAGTTCCTTGAATTATTTCCTTTGACGGACATGTAAAAATTTAATTGTATTATGTTTCTTTGATGGATTAGGATTAGGATCAAGTTATAGGGCGATCAACATCATGGTTATTACGCCCTGACTGTTGGGTTAATTAAATATTTTCATATATGTCTGTTTCTCTTAAAATGCACATAAGTTTGCCTACATTGGATTCATGGTTTGCTAGGAATGCCGACAGTTGTCATAGGAGGTTTTTGCATGTAAATAGATTAGTGTAACATGGGCATGTTTCTTTGATGGTTTAGGTCTTTCCAGAATTTCCAGATATAAAATACTTTAATCGAAAATGTAATTTGGAGATAGATTTTTCCTTAGATTGTCTTTAGCTAACCTCAACACCTTCATTTCTAGCTCATTTACACTGATAGTGTTGTTTGGCATTCAGCATGAAATTAATTTAAAGTGTTATCTAGGTCATTCTTTAATGAATCCTTTAAGCTGCTGATGTTTTATTTCTTTTAGTTTGTTATTAAATATATGCATACATGCATAAGCATAAGAAATAGGTTAGAGGCCGTATGCACTCAACCAGAGAGTTCTAGAGTGCTCTTGGATCGCTTGAAGGATTTGTCCCTTCAACAAAAAAAAGTAATATCCTCGTCGTTGTGCTATAGTAAATCCTGCTTTCTGAGGGCTTTCAAGGGCCATAAACATATGGGCGTGGGTGACGTCAGACGAACCCGCTCATCTCCAGCTGATCCCGGTCTTGGAGACTGGGACCAATCCTAAGAGCACATGACTAATGCAGGTTGGTTCCCCATTCCTGCCATACTGAAATATTAAGCCACCCCCATCGAGAATGACATGACGCGCAAGGGGTTGCGGTGGATAATAGATTGTACTGACGAGACAAGCGGGAGGATGTGACTCCGATCAAATATTCAGACTCTCTCTGCCACTTAAATCCGTTCCTCCCCCCACCCATCCTTAGTTGGAGCATTTCTGCAATGCCGAGACAGGGGCATATCTGGACCCCGGGAAGACCCATTTGCTAAGTTCTCTGTCAAATTATATATGGTTCCTTCGCGTTAATATTTACTGGCCAATCAGAAACCATGTCAGATGTTCCACCGAGCTCTGATATCTCATTTGAAACCTTCAGTCATTGGATATAAATTGATAATTTAATCAGATACTCTCTCAAGCAAAAGCTGAGTGAACTGCCAAGATTCCTTTACTTAGATAAAACGTAGATTTAAAATTAATGCCTAATTGGCTGTAAAAAAACGATATGGGCCCCTTTGAGGAAGTACTGATTTCATTTACGTTTTTCTTAGATGATATCCTGCAAAAATATTGTAACTTGGGTAACTGACTATAATTTGTTATTATTTGCTAATTACCTAACACTAATAGTATTTTTTGTATATATTTTTTATTAATACTTTATTTATTATTATCTGTTAATGAACATCTTGACATTAANCAAAAACAAATCTATTAATTGTACATTGGCTGGCTAATTACGACTCTTACCGAATCTTCCTGGCTTAGTGACAGATGTTAACATTTTATCGGACGTGGAATGATCAGCTGTTACTTGAAGTGAAGAAGAGAGAAGAAACTTTATTTTGAGCCAAAGTATTCGTTTTTTAAAAAAAATATAAATAAAAAAAAGTAATCATCACTATGTAGGGATAAAGGGCCGAATGATCCCACTCATATTAAGTTTAGGCATTAAGACCCAGGAGGTAATATTTGTTTTAGCCACTGGGAAGGATTGTAAGGATTGGAGTCCGACGACAGGGATTGGGCATATGGATCAGGATGAAATTGTAGTTTCATATTTGATGTAGACTAGACACTGACCATTATTCAATCCTTTAAATCCTCATCCCATCCTATTCTATTTGAGAAAAGTCAGTTCATTGAACAGTTAACAAAATAAAATCTATGTGACCAATTTGTATTCTGTTTTTAGTAAAGAATGGTTCAAAGTTATCCTTGAAGTTCCGTTTTAATTATCTTTCAATTTCATTTTACCCTTTAATTTTTTTTT
>KZ807261.1:206542-224346 GCA_000696205.2 Oncopeltus fasciatus | reverse complement strand
GATAAGTTAGCTACTCAATGTTTACTTGAAATAAAATTTTTAAATATTTTATATTTTAGAATATAAAATTGTGTGTTTGTGTGTATTTTGTTCTTTATTTTTTAGATTATTAGGCCTTGTATATAACAGAACTTGCCTCCTCCTGATCAGTCTGTCATAGGCGATGGTTTTTTATTTATCTATTTTGAACTCAATAGTGTCTTTCTTTTTTCAATCATTCCATCTCGTTCTTGTCCTTCCTCTGTGCCCGACCATTCTTCTGCTCGTTGTCATAAACAATGATCCGGATGGATTCCTTCTTGTCCACATCTCCTGCTCATCTTAACCCCTTTTTTACAGTAGTGCATTTAAAATAGCTTTATGATAACATTGTGTAAGGTTTGCTATTTAATTTTAGTTTAAGTAATCATAAATATATTATTATTTATAAGAACTTGGTCCTCATGGGAATGCATCAAAGCCAGAAGAAAGCTGACTCTGTCCTTACGTTTCTCCAATGATCCTAGCAATGTTTGTTAAATACGACCATGCACCTGAGAAATTTGAAGAAATCTATTTTAAGGAAGATTATATTTTCCTATATAAGTACTTACACCTACTAATAACAATTAAATACAATACCCTTACTAACCCTAGTAAACTAACACGGTATAATTGAGGAACAATATATATATAATGTAACATTCGTGGCTGCGATATATAGTAATCAAGAACAGGTGGTATAGAGAGTGCTCCTCACCGACGAAGGGCGAGAGATGTAGTTTTGAAGCAAATACGACCAAGAAAAGAAATCATTCATCCGTATAAAAGTGTAGTGTACATTCTAGGTAATAAAACACTGGCTAAATAAAAATAATGCAATAAATATAATTAGGTAAACTTTTGTGGGTCGATACAAAATTAATACAAAAATGGGGTGGTAGGGAACGGGGCTGATTCAGCTGATGCGATTGAGTGGGAGTTGAGGAGGGGGCCGGGTAAAGGGTGGGGAGGTGGAGGAATTAATGAAAAATGTTGATTAATGACGTCACAGCTAATGGTATAACCCAGAACCGTGAAAACTTCCTTAATGGTTGTCAGCCCCAGAACAAATGGATACTAATTTCCAACTTATAGGAATTTTATTGTTCCTCTATGGAAATCTGTAGTCAAAGAAATGATAAATCTCTAATCGGGAGAGGGGTAGTTATATTTAAGCCCGGAAAATTAGGTTATCTTTATTGTAGGAAATAAATTATATATGATAAAATTCATTAGACATATTTTTTAAACATACAGTTTCAAATTCATGGCAAATATAGTTTTGTTTTAAAATAAAATGAATTATTCGAAGCAATAAAAGATAAAAATTTATCTTTACTTATCTATCGAAATATTTATTTAAATTTTTTCCTAAAGGTATTCATTTAAATGATTTATGATGATAAGTTTAAATTAAAAAAAATATCACTTTAATATTTCTATTTCTGAATACAACAGTTTATCTACTTATCAGTTAATTTATTTTTTGTCCATTAGAACGGGGCAACGGCTATTCAGTATTTATGATAGTGGACCCCTTAGCCAGGCAGGATTCTCAAGGATCATAGGTGCAATACTCAATGTGCAAAGTTTTTTATTTCTTTATATTGTTGAGTCTTTAATAACTCAAGGGATACCTGGTGTACACTATGGTAAATACAGCTCAAATTTTATACCATACATCATTGAATAAATGGGGAAATAATTCAGATCAACCATAATGGTGTGCTGACTATACACCTTCTTTAGAGCGCCAAGAAACAAATATGTTTTCCCCCAATTCCTATGTGTACCATCTACCCACATCCACATGAACGTTATTACTTATTCCAAGTAGTCCTCTGTACTTGTTTAAGTTCTATTCATTGATAGATATTGAAAATATGCTTAGATGATATATTTTATTGATGATATACCACCTACTAGATAACAAAAATGATCACTGAAATATATATTAATGTATATATTAATAATTTGTGTGTGTTCGTCAACACTACACAGGCTACGCTCTTTAGTTTTCTGTAACCAAATTCGTCATTTAAAATTGTTTTTGCAAACCATTAATTTAGTTTCTCAATGGTTATAATCAGCAGAGAAAGAGAGGGGTTAAGGTACAGACCGAAATTAAAAATGTTATTATGATTTAAGTGTTTAATATCTAATTAGTGTCAGTTAAAAATGCATTAAATGTGATAAGTCCACAATTTAATGTACTAAAATTTACTTTATACAACTTTTTTTTTCTTTTTTTTTTTTTACGAAAAATGCTAATAAGTTAGATATTTAAGGAAGTAACTAAGTAGAATTAGTGCTTTCCCCCTAGTCTATACTAGAGGAAATTAAAACATTAGGAAAATGGTATACATAACATGGAGAGTTCAAATTTTCACCAACTACGATGCTGGGAAATTCGCTGAGTTACGTATCTCCAGCGTGACGGACTCCTATTGTATATAAATTATGGATTTTTCTATAATTTATTATGAGAAAAAAAAATTCCCTTTTGATGTATATTCAATCAAAGACCTTCTGCCATAAATTTATATTGGAGTAAGATATTAAAATGGGGCTTCAAAAAAAAAAAAAACTAATATTATCCGTAAAGCCTATTGGTGATATGGTAGTCTGGGAATTCTTTCCTTGAAAAATAATAAGTTGGGATTATTAAGTGGGGAAGGGAGGTCGAAAGAAGATTGAAATCAAAAAACGGTGAATGAATGAAAGAAAATGCAAAAGAGGGAAATGAAATGAACTGGGGAGATTGAGAATTGCGGAGGAAGACATCGGATTGGCTGCGGAGAAATTCAGAAAAAGGGAAAATAATCAGTTAGCAAACGGACTTAATAATGTCCGGGGGGCGTGTTGGAACAGTCCACAAACCAGTCAGCCTGGAGATAATCCTCCAACATTTCCTACAAATAATGGAATCCGTTAGGAAGTGATTAGTCTGACCTAACCATTCAGTATTGTTGAATGTGAAAATGTAGCACTTGATATTGTTAATTAGTAGAACCAGACTTGTACGGGAAGGGGCCAGATGAATGATACCACCTGCCTCCTTTCTTCAGATAAGTAAATTAGGGTTACTAAGAAATCGCTATTAGAATTTTCTAGGACTGCCTTAGCCTTTCCCTGAAGTTACAAAAGCAGCTCGCCAGGGATAAGTTAGCTACTCAATGTTTGATTCCGATTCAGATCGCATGTCTGGCTGGTTGTAGTCTCTGCAGCGCCGGTAACAGTTAAATGTTAAGTAGAGTAATTATCAAGTTATCTTGAGGCCTCTTTGTAAATAAGCACATTTATTCATTAGTAAATATCTATAATTAGCTCTAAGTAATTGATAATTTCTATTTATTCATTTATTAGTTGGTAAGGGCAATAAGTACGACTTTAATTAATTATTTTTATAATAAATTAATTTATAGTTATCTTTGGTGCTTAAATTATTATTGACCCTTAGCCCATGACTATATGTTGCCTTCTTTTATGTAGATAGTGATATTGATATGTAATGTTTGGTAGGTTTCCTTTAAAACACGACATTCACTATTCTACCATGACACGATATTTTGAAATATTTCAGCAGATCTTCAATTACCAATCCTACAATGTAGAAGCTGAAAAAATTGGGTGTATATATATATATATATATATATATATATATATATCTGCCTTTACGCTTTCTAGCCTTAGCAGTTTGCATAATATTTAAACCAAATTTAGTATTTAGGCTTATTATCCAATTTGATGAGTTCTGACTCAAATCAATCGAGGGGGAGGCTAATTTTGGAGCAGGATAATATATTTTAAAGGGAATTTTTCAATATTTAGTTTCTAGTTGGCCATCTTACTTTACAAAAAAAAAAACAAGTAAAGTATTTTGGCTTTTAATTGCAAGCCCTGGAATATTTTTTTGAAGAAATCTGATAAGAGTGATATTTCGAGGGGAGGGAGAGGAGGGATATACGCTTAGCGATAATTGGAGTTATTTTAAATACTTTTCAGTTATATACCATTATTTTGATATAATTTAGTGCATAAAAGTTTTGTTGCAATCATCAATACTAATCATTGATTGGTGCATTTCTGTGAAAAAGACAATAACAAAAAAATACTGGGGAAAAAAAAAACCATTCCCGCCCTACTGATCATAGAGGCAGGGGAGAAACATGTTAGGATGTGTTTATTTGTGATCCACTATGGAAAGGAATCGATTGGAAAAATGGTACTCAATGAAGGCTGAGTATTCTCAGGCACTTACAAGTATTCCTCAGGAGGTCAATACACACAGAAGCACAAAAAGAAAAAAACAAATATGCCCTGTGAATAATATACTATGATCCTTGGGTTTGGGAGTCCAGTGCCATAACTACTGGATAATTCCCCCACCCCCCCACGACCTACTATAGTTATAGAAAATATATAAATAATCAATTATTAGATTTTTTTTTTATTGGGGTTCGTTCATGGTAGATACAAAAAATAAAAAAATGTGTATTTTTTTAAACTATCTTCCAGAAATAAAATCTAATAATAATATCTACGTGAAAAAAAAAATTCACATACATAATCTATATTTAAGAAAAAGTATACATTTCACTTTCATAATGTTGTATATTTATAACTACTATGTGCTGTAAATTAATAGAAATTGTCATAATAAAAAATATTTAAAAATTGAAACAGGACTTGCGAGCGTCTCTCTTAGAGATCTCGCTCTACCCGTCTTGTGCAAGACTTAGAGGCATTACATTTCTGAAAGTAGTCCGTTACTGTTCCCCCTGCAAATCCTTGAGGAAACATGGGAAATCTGTTGAAAACTGACAGACAGCTCACGACAGAGAGCTGGTGAATTACTCCTTCGCGACAAAGGACCTCTTCCTCAGACTCCTGGTGAAGACATTAAGGTGTGAGTGCCAGGGAGAGATGTCGGCTCGCTTGAAACGAGACAGTCTTTAAGTGACTCCGCACCGGTTTAAAATTCCAACACCCCCCACCTTTCTCCCCGCTCCGACCCCCTAATATACATTTTTATTACTCTCTTGGAAGCTTCAACCCCCTCTCTACATTCTACTGCCCCTAGGGGCACAGCGCGGCGCTCACCCTGAATTTATGACACTTACTTCCAAATCAATTTTCTTTTAAAAGTTTTCAGACCTGAAAACAATGTCCTTAAGAGTTTTTCTCTTCAGCTCCTTTTATTTTCTTTTTATATTTTTCGTAGAGGTCAACATTGTTCCTGTCAATAAATGTTATCTGTTTTTTAAGACTTTCTTTATACACTTCACTCAGAGGAGGAAAAATGATGAAGGATTTCCCAAAAACTTAACATATATACTATTAGATGTTTTTTGTTTGGAGTGAAGGTATATTCAAAATATAATATGTTTTTTTTTAATTTAATTTAACTGTATGAAATATTTGTCATGCACGAGCGTCGCAATGTAAGGAAATTTCTCCTGTTTCATTAAAAATGAATATTATTACTTAATGAAATGATATGATTTAATGAGGCAGAAGGAGATAACAAAGGTTGAGTGGGGGAGGCGCTAACTCATAGTAGCTATATTCGTAGATTTCGTTTATTAATAAAAATTTTAATAAATATAACCGTTTTAAAAATATAAAATAATTTTTTTTTATATACCTGTTATATTCTTTAAGCAATTTTGAGATTTAAATTAAAATAACAATGAAGATGATGAGATTGGAAATTCTCTTCTCTCTCTAAAGCCCTACCCACATTTCCTATTCGTTTTAAACCAAAAATGGCTTCTTTCGATGGACCTAAATACTAAATTTGAAAATAAGAAAGTCCACTAAACTATCAACAATATATTGTTAAATATTTTTCTTAATATGTGTTTTTTTTTTTCAGTCATAATACTAATAAACTGCATTTTACTCCATTTTTAATTATTGCATTTTTTTTTACATAACGCTAGTAATAACAAAGACATTAAGATTTTTAATTTTGGTCTACCTCTAACCCCCTCACCTCCCCCCTCCGCATATAGGAAAAATGAAGTAAGGGCCATTAAATAAATGATCTTTATTGGAACCATATCAATGAAATGTTGAGACATATGAATAAACAGAAAATTATCATCATTTAGGTCATTAGAGTTACAGTTAATAAAAGTATTTTTTTCTCTACGTTTATTTTATTTTTATAATAAATATAATCATGGTTATTAAACGAATAATAAATCATAATTTAAAAAAAACTCTTAAAGTTAGTTTATTTNNTTTTTTTTGCTATTTCACAGCTAATTTGACGAAATACTTTAGAAGTTATAACTCTCTGATATAAGTATATACGTCGGTTGTTTCCCATGCTGCTTTTTACGGTAAAAAACTAACGGATTTTGACAAAAATTGGCATAATGCAAAATTAAGTGCTAGCTAATTGTGCCAAGTTCAATTATAATCTCTCGGGTACTAGTTATTCAGTAATAACACAGGCCCTTCTGGTGTACTTGAGTGTGATAAGAAGGGCGTACTTCTTAGTGATAAAGGAAGTGACTCGGGTCTTGTTTAGATTAGGCCCGCCAGTTATTTTATCTAGTAACAGTTACTTATTGATAAATTAAAAAACATATGATTTATTTAATAAAAACTTTTTACACATAACCAAAAACATTATCATACTTTTAATCAGTTCCTCCACGTACCTCTGGAGGCCAAAATTTAAAACGTTGTATACTCCTGTTCCCATGAGTAAATGAATAAAAGGGCTTTACTTAACGGTAACCTGCTGCCACATAGCCATGTACCCGTATACATGCCACATTCATACCGGCATTCTCTTTTGTTGCACCTATATTTTTTCCTTTCTTCGTAAAATTTCATAATGTGGCCTTTTTTACAATGTCTTTCCTTAGGTAGAATTCCTCTTTCTTCAAAAAAATCCTGGCTTGTTGTTCTTCTTTGCATAAATCGTAAACATCAAAAACATTCATTTTGTAATACTTTTATAACCGCAATTACACAAACAATACTAAATTAAATAATATTTAAACATGTGACTCCTTTATATATCTTCGGATACATGGAGATAACAGTGACAAAATCTTCATTAGTCAAGGTAACCGTGTTCTACTAATTTTTCGGAGTGAATTTGATTCCCTGTCCAAAAAAATTGTAAATGATTTTCCTTTGGTTTTTTAAGAAATTGAAAACTATCAATGAAGCCAACAACGCACTCAATAATAAATACATAAAATTGAAAGTGGTTAATAAAGGCTATGGAAATAAATTGTTATCATGCTAGCTGGAAATATGTAACTGTAAAACTTCTTTTGTAAAATAAATAATCCCAAAAAAAAAAAATTAGGTCTTATTCGATATAATTAGAATGAATTTTCTTTTGTTGATAAAAAAAAATTTTATTGCAAAAAATTTAAAGCTTTTATTTATGAATAGCAAATTTAATAAGATTCCCCCATCTCCCCTGTAGTTATGGTCTTATGACATTGATAATCCAGTCATACTAACACAATTTTCAAACACCACAAAAAAATTATAAAATTAAAATTTAAAAGTTAATAACGAGAGTCATTTAAACAGCTTGACAATGTCCGCTCTTCCATTATAAGACGATATATTCGTCTGCCTCGGAGGTTAGACTCTCGTCACTAGTGCGGGGAATTTAATAACTTATCAGCCGTCCTGGTAGCATAATTGGTAAATGCACCGGCCCGGATAGCAGGAGATCCAGGTTCGAGTCAAGGCTGGGACAGTTAGATTTCTTATTATGTTGTGGCTAAAAATATTTATAACATAGTTTTTTTGTTTTTTTAATTATAAGTGCTCTTCTGTAATAAAGTTAAAATCATTTTTTTAATTTTTATTTTGTCATTGTTAATTTACAAGTGAGTTAGTGTCTTATTGTATTATTAGTAAAAGATGAATGATATTTTGCCTTAGCTTAATAAATTTTTCTTTTATAATTACTGTAAGTTAAATGCTTGTTATTTTGTTATTGATATAATTATTGTTATCTGTTATGTTAATGTTATTAAACTCATTTGCTTAGTGTTTGAATACTTCATTTCACTCATTTTCAAATTAATTTTGGAAATATACATTAATAATTAAAACGGGATATAGTTTTCCGCATAAACAGTTACTGACAGTCTCATAAATTATTGAATAGTCTTTGAAACTCATTAGCATTAACCTTTGAACTGTTGGTTTCGGCAAATTGCTTATGCCGTCTGAGGCCGACCTCACTCGAGCTAAACCACCCCCCTCTTAATCTTATCCTTATTGGTGAGGGGTGGGAAGTTGGCGACTACCCCCCGCCGACAGGGAAACAGTCCACCGGCTTTTCCGTTTGCAAGTCTAAATAGAGAGCGGACTCTGGTTGCGGGCTTCCTTGAAGAGGAAGTCCTCCAGGGGTTGATAGGGGGTGGCGTGGGGGGACATAACAACCCCTAAAAGTTGGCTGAGTTTACAAGTGATTCCTCCTTCCTCTCCCTCCCACTTAGGTCAACATATTCAAATACACTTAGTCTGGCCTGGCTGGTTCCCTATGACGACCTCCAATTACTTCTGGTACAAGGCTGAGGGCGAAAGTGAGATTCTGCTTATTGCTCTTTAGCTGTATGTATAATATTTCGTACATTATCTCTTTCCTTATTGGACGAAATTATTATTATCAGTACGCGTTCTAATGCGCTCAAGAAATCAAGCTATTCACTCCATTTCTTAGACGCCACTGTTGGAAAATAAATCTACAGATCTAGACCCGAGTGATAGTATTTAACCGCTCCGTATGTGCCCTTGGCCAGACCTCGGAGATTCATGCCTTCAATTCTAATGACACAGAAAAAAGGACAGACAGTAACAAGCTACTGGCTCTACCACTGCGAATAAGGCCAATTTTTTAAATGTGCATTTAAATCGAGAACCTAACTAGAATTTTGAATAATTTTTTGCGTTTATGATTGTATTTATTGATTTAGCTCATAGTCAGAAATCTTTATATTCCCCAACAAACTCATCCAAAAGTCAAATATAGGCAGGACACAGTTGTCGACAAAACATATTTGACAGTTTGTGACAGGCGGCAGTCAAAATATTTGTTTGGTAAGACCATTGCCATTGTTAAATTAGAAGGAGATTCATCCAATTAGAACCTTTGTTTGTCTTCCTTGACATTTGAGATGTATCTTCTAATTAAAATCTGGTTTAAAAGTTCCAAAATATTTTAAATCACTAACGACGGAAGTAATTATGGATTGTACTGACATTTAAATCTGATGAATATTTCCCAATTTTTTTTTCTGTATCGAAATCTTACGCCGTGATGCCTAAAATTTATGAATGTGTAAAATCTGCATTTTTTTCGCTACAGAAATTATTATCTCCCTACTCCATGAAATTATTCCTTAACGAATCAGAATTTAAATTCCGAATTTAAAAATCTTACTTTTTAATTATTAGATATTTTTTGTTGGGATAAGGTCATGGTAGTTTTAAAAAATACCATTTTAAAAATGTGCATTTTACACATCTGCTAACATGTCGGCATATATTATAAGCCATCTTTAGGGCTATCATGAACTTCAGTCATGGGAATGTGAACTTAGGGACAGGACGTCCTCTCTCATCTTCATGATAGGCAGCCCTGAAGGTGGCTTACAATGTAAGCCGAAACGTAAGCATACATTTTTTAAATTGTATTTCTTGAATCAATCTTGACCAAAACCAACAAAAATATCTACTAATAATCTCTACGATAAAAAAAAAAAAGCTATCCATTTGAACTAATAATTTAATATTTTAATCTAATTTCTGTATTTTATGGCATAAAAATAATTGAAAATATCATAATCGGATATGATCTCATCTCTTTTAGCATTTCATTACATATATCCTCATCTTGTTGTAAGAAGACTATCTTAATCTTCAATAATTTCGAAGATGACTGATTAAATTTGAATCCTTTATGCAAAGTTGGTGCTGCATCTCCTTGGAGACCATAATCGGATTTCCACAGCTCCCTCGACTAGCAAAGTGATTCCCTACTACTGCTGAGGATACTACACTCCAGAATCTTCCTCCAGGACACTCCAGCCACTCGCAACTGATTGCTCCAAAGTCCACTCGGTGGAGTCTTCAAGAGCCAACAACTTAGCACCCCTCCAGGGAATTCTCCTCTGGCTTGAGAACTATTGTCCTCCACTTGTTTCAATCACAATCATTAAATAATCACTCGAATCCATCTCCAAAACTTCACTAAAATGTAAGAAAGCTAATCGTTATTACTGCTGCCAAGTCCAGAGAGTGGAGAAGATTAAACTTTTGTTTTTTTTTCAAATTTAAAAAAAAAATGTACACCTAATTACAATAATTTTTTTCCTGTTCCTTACTGACATTCCTCCCAGATTTACAGCTATTACAAACAGGAAAGTTCCTTGCAGAGTAGATTTCCTTGTGGTTACTCTTGACAGGCGGTTGACAAGACACAGAGGCCACACATACACAATATAGGAATCATACTGGTCAAAAGGCTAAAAATACAATTAAACTTAAACACTACTGCAACTTCAACACAAATGGAACAAATAAACTGGCGCTAATCTGCTTTCTACAAATACATGGACATATACACGATACAAAATGCCAAACCTAACTTGTGTTACTAACAACTTGAGTCTCATCTTGACTAAACAGACACATATATTTGAAATTAATACTATAATCTAAAATATTACATAACATTCTACAAAAAATTTGGCTGGGGGCTGGGGACCACCACTCCTTAATATTGTCGGCTTTATTCTTCTCAATTTATTCTTTAGTGAAATTTCAGACCACATAGATTCCTAGTTTTCTCTCGTTCTTCTCCTAAGACATGATTTTAGGTCACTTACCTCATAAATATTTATAGGGGGAATGTTCATCATGGCTGCCACTTTCGCTGCTTTGTCTGCTGCATCGTTTCCTGGTATTCCTGGATGTGAAGGAATCCTTTTTGTTTAAATTGTTCAACATTTCAAGATCATTTTTTATTTTGTTAATTGTTAGTCCTGATTTTTTATCATTTTGAAGTGCTTTTAAGGCAGACAAAGAATCAGGTTAACCAAACATTCACAGACCGGCAACATGGTTATACAACACTTTCAACAAAATACAACACTTTCATTGATGCTGCCCTTTGTATATTGTTTATTTTCTAGTACTGAAAAAAAAAATGTTGTTTTTCAAAACTTTAGGAAAGCTATATCAATTTTTATTGTTTTAAATCACGTAAAAACTTAAACCTTCTTATCAACAAATTATTGTTTGTGTTTTTCTCCGAGAATTCAGATCATATTAGGATATACAGCCATTATTGTTTTTGGCAGCAATAAATGAAATTTGGTAATCAAGAAAACTTGTCAAAACTCATTTATTCTTTACCATAATGAGCAAAATTTGTTTTGACAGTAAAAAATGAAATCATCATTAAGGATTTAATAATTTATTTTCAAAGATAATTACAAAATCAAATATAAATTTAGGCAAGATATATAAAATATACAGATATCTTTAAAACAGCTATCGAACCTCAGAAGCAAAATCTTGCCAAAAGCACATTTCATATTTTTTTTTTTTTTTTACGCCATTACTATACTTCCATTACTATCTCAGAAGAAACATGCAAAGAAAAAACCACATAGGCTGCTACACTTAATTTCGGTGTTCTAAATAAAATTTTTTTATAGAATTTACCGATTATTTATAATCAAAAATAATGATGGTAATACTTATAATTTTTGTAATTAATATCACACACACATAATTATATAATATATATAGTCAAATATAGGCAGGACACAGTTGTCGACAAAACATATTTGACAGTTTGTGACAGGCGGCAGTCAAAATATTTGTTTGGTAAGACCATTGCCATTGTTAAATTAGAAGGAGATTCATCCAATTAGAACCTTTGTTTGTCTTCCTTGACATTTGAGATGTATCTTCTAATTAAAATCTGGTTTAAAAGTTCCAAAATATTTTAAATCACTAACGACGGAAGTAATTATGGATTGTACTGACATTTAAATCTGATGAATATTTCCCAATTTTTTTTTCTGTATCGAAATCTTACGCCGTGATGCCTAAAATTTATGAATGTGTAAAATCTGCATTTTTTTCGCTACAGAAATTATTATCTCCCTACTCCATGAAATTATTCCTTAACGAATCAGAATTTAAATTCCGAATTTAAAAATCTTACTTTTTAATTATTAGATATTTTTTGTTGGGATAAGGTCATGGTAGTTTTAAAAAATACCATTTTAAAAATGTGCATTTTACACATCTGCTAACATGTCGGCNCTTTACAACTCTCATTCTCTTTTCAGCCCTGAAGAAGCCATCACATGATGTGCGAAAGCTCGGCAAATAACAACAACTTGGCACGGTCCAACCCGGAAGAAGAAACGGTAAATACAAATGTATTTTTTAATAAAGGATTATCTGCCAACGTTTCGGCTTACATTGCAGGCCGAAACGTTGGCAGATAATCTTTAAAAAAAATACATTTTTTAAATTTGTGTTTTTTGGATCAACCTTGACCGAACCCTAACTAAAATCATCTAAGAATAATTGTTGTTATGTTGGGCTGAAACAGTTTACAAATATTTATTGATAAGTCTTAGGATTTTGGTTGTGATTCAATTACAGTTAAGATAAATGGCCGGACCAGATAGGGTCGGTTGGTTGCACCTCTCAAAACAAGGCCTGAGTCAGACGTACGAGGACAAAACCCTCCCTCCGGGGCCGACAGACAGGCGGACAGACAGAGAGATCTGCAAACGCTCCCTCCTGAAAGGTTGACGGCTTGACAGCGGAATGTTTATATTAGTTTTATAAAAAAAAATATAGGTAAGGAAAAGATAACAAACATAGTCTATAACTATTATATTTATTGTGGTATTTAATCCCATATTAATTTTGTACTATAAATTCAAGGGAATAGAATTAAATAATCGAACTGTCTCTGCCGGGACTCGAACCCGAATCCCCTGCTTACCGGGATGGAATGTTTATCAATTACACCACTGAGACTATACAGATAACTCATTTAACTTCCCGCACTCTACTTGTAGGAGTCTTAACCTTGTAGAATGACGAATACAGCATAAGACATTGACATTGTCAGCTATTTATAAGACTCTAGCTTTTTTGTTTTTTATTTATCTTTATAAATATTGAATTAATGTGGTATTTGATCCGACATTAATTTTACACAATAAATGCAAGGAAATATTAAACTCCCCGCACTCTTCTGGGAGCTTAAATGGCTAGCACGCCAGCCCGGTTAGCAAGAGATCCAGGTTCGAGTCCTGGCTGGGACAGATAGATTTATTCTATTCACTCTCATTAATTGCACATAGTCTATTACTTTTTTCATTACGTGAATATTAAGGAATGTATCCATACATGCTAGCCATCTTATTTAAAAAAAATAAATATGTTATTGTTAACTGAAGATTAAATTAAATTTTTTGTTGAAATCAAATGAGTTGTGAGGTTTAGGGGAAGAACAAAGTTAATAACTTTGAATTACGAAAAATGTATTGAAAATAATAGGTGTAAATTTATTATAACACTATGTTCTTTTTAATTTTATTAGTAATTACTTTCCACTTTTTTTTTTGTATACAGTAATGTGCTGGTTAATATCTATGTTCTAGGACATTTTTTTGAAAAATTCTTTTTAAGAAATAAAAACAAGGAATATCACTACAATAGCTGAGAACTTCACCCATTCTTCCTGTCCGGCCAGTCTAGAGCCAGATTTAGTAATCTTTCCTTTTACGCTTATTGGTCAATTCAGCTTCTAGTGAAGGTGTAATACGTCATTTACTCTCGTTTTTGTCCAATTTAATTAAAAATTAGATATTTTCTTAGTTTACACAGGTCCAAAAACGAAACCTTAAAATTTGACCAAAAGGAGAGTTTTTTTTTACCGTAGATATTATTCTTAGATGATTTTACTTGGGGTTCGGTCAAGGTAGATCCAAAAAACACAAATTTAAAAAATGTATTTTTTGTTCACGTAGGCTTCGACGGTTTTCAGATGTATTTACAGTATCTTCTTCCGGGTTGGACCGTGCCAAGTTGTTGTTATTATATACACAACTCTCATTCTCTTTTCAGCCCTGAAGAAGCCATCACATGATGTGCGAAAGCTCGGCAAATAACAACAACTTGGCACGGTCCAACCCGGAAGAAGAAACGGTAAATACAAATGTATTTTTTAATAAAGGATTATCTGCCAACGTTTCGGCTTACATTGCAGGCCGAAACGTTGGCAGATAATCTTTAAAAAAAATACATTTTTTAAATTTGTGTTTTTTGGATCAACCTTGACCGAACCCTAACTAAAATCATCTAAGAATAATTGTTGTTATGTTGGGCTGAAACAGTTTACAAATATTTATTGATAAGTCTTAGGATTTTGGTTGTGATTCAATTACAGTTAAGATAAATGGCCGGACCAGATAGGGTCGGTTGGTTGCACCTCTCAAAACAAGGCCTGAGTCAGACGTACGAGGACAAAACCCTCCCTCCGGGGCCGACAGACAGGCGGACAGACAGAGAGATCTGCAAACGCTCCCTCCTGAAAGGTTGACGGCTTGACAGCGGACGCCGAGTGCCCCCACCACACACCCTCACTCGCCTTCCATTGTTAGGCCGGGGTCTGTCAGAAGCCCCCCCACCCCCTCCCACTTGCTAGTTTTTCAGCCGGCTCTTGTCAAATACTGATTTTTTTTGCCTCCCCCCACCCCAACGTCCCCGACCGTTCTCATTCCCAAACATCCACATGCGATGGGAACAATGTTCAGTCAGTGGGTGCTCTTTGGTCGGGGAGATCTGTATTGCTCTTTGGCCATCATGCCACTCAAAACCAATCAGAAAAAACAAAAAACATTCCTATTCTGGTAGTGTTTTGTCTTCTTTATAACCATCATCCATGTGATATTTCACATCTTACTCCAAAGCTCAAACAGTAATGAATATAATGTGTGTATGTTCAAAAGGAGAGTTTTTTTTGACCGTAGATATTATTCTTAGATGATTTTAGTTGGGGTTCGGTCCAGGTAGATGCAAAATGTCATGGAAATGTTAACTTAGGGACAGGACGTCCTCTCTCATCTTCATGATAGCCCTGAAGATGGCTTGCAATGTAAGCCGAAACGTTGGCAGATAATCCTTTATTAAAAAATACATTTTTTAAATTTTTGTTTATTGGATCTACCTTGACCGAACCCCAACTAAAATCATCTAAGAATAATGTGTTTATGTGTTTGTGTGTGATTTGGATTCTCTTATTTTAAAAGTAATAAAAGCAGATTATTTATCTAAGATTTCCAATTTTCTAGTTATATAGTTATCTATCTATGGTATATTGTTAGGAATAGATTGTTATGTAAGTCTGTTAGGTACTGTTATGTATTAGTATAAATTTGTTAGGTATATTTTATAGATATGTTAGGAATAATTTGTTAGATATTGTAAGGTATATTAGTTAGATTATTATGTTATGTATATCTGTTAGGTATTGTTGAGTTTATTCATTATGTATTGTTAGGTAGGTGTTAGGTATGTGTTTCTTACAGGTATATCAGTGAGATATATTGTTAGGTATAAGTTACTAGATATTAAACAATTAATGCGAGGGAATAAAATAAACAATCTATCTGTTCCAGCGAGGACTCGAACCTGGATCTCCTGCTTTCCGGGCCGGCATGCTTCCATTGCACCACCGTGACGAGCTACGAGATAACTTATTAACGTAGATAACTTATTATATTCCCAACACTCTTGCGAGAGTCTAACCAACGAGAAAGACGAATACATCGTATTATACTCGAAGGAGCTGAAATTGTCTAGCTATTTATCGACTCTCGTTATTTACTTTTTATTTTCATTTATAAATATTAATTTAGTAGTGGTGTATGATCCCACGAAAATTTTAAACAATTAATGCGAGAGAATATTTGTTATGTTATTATATATTGTAAGGTATATTTGTTAGATACAAGGTGTAGAGTTATTTACATCTGTTAGGTATTGTTATGTAAGGGTGTAAATTGTTGAGTTTATTCGTCATGTATTGTTAGGTATAAAGTGTTAGGTATATTGTTAAGAATAGATTGTTATGTATATCTGTTGTGTATTGTTAGTTATAAAGTGTTAGGTGCATGTTTGGTATAGGTATATTTGTTTGATATATTGTTCGGCATAAGTTGGGTGTAAATTGTTAGGTAAGAAAAAGAGAGAGTAAAGATGGATATCAAAATTAATGTTCGTAATATTTTATTATTATTATAGTTTAAGAAAAAAAAAGTATAATTTCTAATAGGGTAAAAATTAATTGTTTAATCTATATGTCAGATAAATAATATTTTTTACAAAAACATTTATCATGAAAATAATATTCACGGTGAGTGAGGGCTTCTCCCACTACGTTTCGGCCCATCTTGACTCGACTTTAGCAATCATACTATTTACAGCAATTTTTCTCTATAGATTATAAATTAAATTTCCTTCTTCGCTCCCATTTATATCCATTTTTAATGAAATATATGGAAAATATACTTCTATTATAGCTTGGTTTGCCGTCGAGTGTCATGCTGGAGAAATTATTCAGGGTTAGAAAAATTATATGTGACCATAAACCTCCCCTGAGAGAACTCTCCAGACATCACTACCGCTCTGATGATGACTTAAGTGTTAAGTCGAAACGTCGGCAATGATAAACTAATACCCAAAAATTTTGGAGTATTTTAGTTTTCCGATCCTGGCCGAAAACCTGACTAATTTCTCCAGCAAAAAGTGCTTCGTTTACTTATCGATGAAGAGGAACATTTTCTACTGAGGCTTCCAGGCAAAGGACTGTAATGACTGTCTCTAGGGTACGTGTTAACGGTATACTGCCACTGATGATGACGCTATCATAAAGGCGTTTTTTGTCTATTGGGGTAGACTTAAACAATTTTAACTTTACATGAATATATTCCCATAGGAAAATTTAAAAAATAAAACTTTACAGAAAATTTAGAGCTGAATTGAATTCCTGAGTTGGCATTTGACAGATATTTAGCCCCCCTGAGATCAGATCCCTCCAAGAACAGGAGGAGAAAAGAACTGTTGACAGAAATACTGACATAAAGATTGGGGTTGAGGGAGTTAGCCGACAATAGCCGAAGAGGCCCGAGGAGGGAGACACGAGCCCCTGTTATCATCAAGCGAATGTACACACCCTCTCCCTCTATCGCCCCCCGCGTCTCCTCTCTATCACTCCTTATCTACGGTCCTCTCGGCAAACTTCCACACTCCCTGCACTTGTTAACTGTCTGTCTCACTGTTTACCTTCCAGTCCTCCGATGAATTGTTGTCTCCTGCCAGCCATCTACTGATAATAAGTTTTTCTTAGTGCTAACAACCTTTAAACTGCACAAATATTGACTTTTAAGGGTTCTCTTCCAATCTCATTCTTCTATAAATAAACGAAGAAGAACAAATAAACAAATTTTTAATTTGAATTTACATAAACGTTATTAAAGTATTCAACCTTATATGGATTATTACCTTTTTTGAAATTTGTATAAAGTATGTATGTATATTAAATAACTATATTTTTAGCATGTCCAACGCAGGATCGGTAAAGATCTGTTGGAATTTTTCAAAAGTCGCGTCCTGAGATACCAACGTCTTTGGATTTTCCCTTTGAAAAATCTGATAAATTTATTAGTACTAAATATTATATATATATA
>KZ807261.1:179717-195015 GCA_000696205.2 Oncopeltus fasciatus | reverse complement strand
ACAGAAAAAAAATTAAACGTGTTACTGACATCTTCCTGTCCAATGGTTTTCCTACTCACACCATTAAAAAACTTGTTAAGGAATTTTTTATTTCCACTTCTCCAACTATCCCCCTCCCCCAAAATAACGACCTCGTTTTCCGTTCTCTTCCTTATATTCCAAAACTTTCTGAAAATATTAAGAAATCTCTCAGAAAAACTTTCCCTAATCTTAAGCTTTCTTTTTCCACCAACAACAAACTAAAATCTATTTACACCATCCTCAAAGACCCCATCCCCCTTCCTAACAAAACTAACGTCGTCTACAAAATTCCCTGTTCCATACCTAATTGCTATGGTTCTTACATTGGACAAACAAAAAACCCTATTTCCCGTGGAATTAACAATCATAAAAATGACATAAAGAATAAACTAATAAAAACTGCCCTCACAAAACATGTTTTTCATTAAGGACACACATTTGACTTCGAGAGCATAACCATTCTTTCTACTGAATCCTATCAACACAAACGTCTTTTGTCTGAAACCGTTCACATTAACTTACAACACCATCCAGTTAACAACAGAATGGACATAGAACAAATTTCTTCAACTTACTCTAACATTTTCAACATTCTAAAAACCATTAGCCCTCCGTCTTAATAAACCTTTTTCCCAAAAGGGAAAATGTTTTCAAAACATTTTTCCCAGTTCCTTTTTTAGGCAGCTCTCCCTTTGTACTTACCGCCTTTTACTCCCCCCCCCCCCACCATTTCACCATCTACGTTGTCCATCTCAAAAAATTTGTTTCAAACCCTACCTCTCAGTCATGAAAATGGGAATGACACATTGCCCCTTTTGCATTCATGATAGGTAGGTGTGGTTACTTATTTCATTAGTAGTTTGTTTTTTGTATTTTGAATTTATCTACATAGATTACTACATTCGTACTTTTGATATCATATCACATTTAGCTGTGGTATTTCTTTATTAAAATATTGTAAATCATTTAGTTTTTTTTTTGTTTTTACTTATATTTTTGTTTTTATGACATTGTATTTTCTGAAGCAGAAGAAACGGTTGCAGATAATCTTTAAAAAAAAAAATTTTTTTAATTTGTATTTTTTTTTTTATACCTCAACCGAACCCCAACTAAAATCATCTAATAATTATATTTGTATGATTTCCCATTCCTTCAATATATATTTTACTACTATAAGTGGTTTTAGTGTTCTATAACATTACGTCATTTTATTTATTTTGCAAACAAAATTAATCATTCTAAAATGAAATGTATCTACAGATGTCGTGTAATTAATTCAAGAGAAACATTGAAGTGCTAATGGCTAACATGCTTTGCCTGCTAATGTGTTGAGTTGTATTGTACACATTTATGTGTTATCTCTAGTTATCTACATTATGTAATCATTATGTCAAAACTTTACTTTAGTTTCCAATCGAATTACAATTACAAAATATTTAAAACAAATTGTTTTGAAATATTTCTTCTGATTATTCAAAATTTCATTCAGGGCTGGACGAAAATCAAATATTTGATATTGTTAAACTATAAGATACAGTAATACAGTATTCTGCTACTTCAACACTTTTATGCTTTTGTTTAGTTAGTTATTTCTTTCAGTCATTATTGTATTAGAAATGGAGGCAACACATAATTGCTTAATCGGACAAATTTTTTAAATTTTTTTAAAATTTTTAAGTATGGCTTATTTGTGTTGTCATTGTTATCTTCCAAATTTAATTAATTTAGTTTGTTTCGTTCGAGAAAAAAAAAACTTTCTATCTCAACCGGGAATCGAACCCGGGTCCCTCACTTTCCGGGCGGGTGCGCTAACCAACTGCACGACCAAGGGAGATGATAATAATTTTTGGTTCTCTAGTGGAGATCCGGGTTCGATTCCCGGCTAAGGTAGTGAGATTATTTTTTCTGGCGCCCGGTACGAATCAAATTAATAATGAAATGAGAGTTTACTTTACCACAATCATCACCATGATTTCTATTATTTTAGATTTCTCGTGTTAAGTGGGAGAAAGATTTTTCTTTTTAATGTGTTAGCTTCCCTTACAACCACTCATAGAGGGAGAGCTATCTGCAGGTTTCCATCCTATAAACATCTATGGCTTAGAAAATGCCTTTATTTATAATTAAAGCTTGCCCAGGGTGGGATATGAACCCTTAGTGCTAGAATTAAAAGTCCCTAACCGATCACTAACAGGGGTTCCAAAGAGTGGTTTAAAATAGTATTATCTTAGTTTTTATTATTAAAATGTTAAATTTTTGTTTCCCTCCAAACATCCCTTAATATAATTTTATTTCAACAAAAGGTTTTTTTATTTTATTTTTAAGAGGCTTAAAATGAGACTAACATTTAAGATTGCAATATATTCCTTGTTATTTGGTTACGAAAGTCTTTATACAATGTAACAGAAGTAAAATGTGATTTACTGGCTTTTATATTTAATGAAACTATTACGATATATCCTTGTTTATTTATTAATATAACTACAGTTGGTGAAAATTTCTTCTCCACCCTTAGTCCTAGAGCAAATTATTTTGACTATACATTTTACACTCATATTTCTCTCCGTTTTTGTAATTTATTTATTCCTCAGTTACTCTAATTATTATACAGCTTTAACGAAATTGGGAAATCGGCTGTCATATTTTGACTGCTAAAAAGCTGGAAATATTATATAAAGCCAAAAGATAATTAATAAAAATACTTGAAGTAATTTTATGCATATATCCACCACATTCATATTATTTAAAAGATCTTTCAATTAAATTAAAAAAATATATCCAAAATCGGATGAGTATTTTTGGGAAGTTATAGGTGTTTTTTGGGTGGCAATTTTACCCTGCCGACATATTGGTTTCCAATAGTCCATTTCTCTGGGCATTACTTCCATTCCTTATTTAATACAAACATGGAAGAGATAATCTAACAAGTATATATATTTGTCTTTAAAAGCAAATAAAAAATATTTTATAGGTTTCTAAATATTATTTTAAAAAAAATTATGTTTTTCTTAAATTTTATTTCTATTTGCATATATTATATTGTTATTTTCACAAAATTATCTTTTAGACTTTAACTTTATTTTACTCCTTTCGGTCATTAATATTAGCAGATCAATGGCAAATGAAGCTCTCCTCATGAACTTAAAAAATAAATGTGCCGAGCTGTGAGCCTTGAAATGTAGCCTTTTTAGATCCAAATAAATGACTACGGAGAAGGAGAGGTAAAAAAAATTGTTGCGCCCAAAAAGAAAGCAAGGCACTATTTTTCACGCTTACCTTTCGATTCAGGAGAAATATTTTGGTCATTTGTTCCTTTGACTTTTCCTCGTAATTCCAAAAAGTCACTATTACAAAAGTCTTCCTCCTATTCTTCAATCTTATAGCATTCAATAGCTAAATGGATTCAAGAATTTCTTAAATTATTCTGTTTATTTCATATTAGTTATTTAAATAAGAAATTTAAGAGTGAGCCTAATAGTCTCCTTGTAATAATACTTGGAATTTTTAAAATAAATGTAAAGCATTCCGTAATGATAATATTTATTGTAGTAAATACAAATGTTTTCTTCAGTAATTCACTGTGATCTCATGAGCTTTCTATTTTCATACACATTTCTATTTTATTAAGCATTCATGCAGTGTATAAAAAATATTCATATAATTTTTATATGTTGTTGGAAGCTCTATTTTTATTTTTTATTTAGTAACACTAAAAATAATGACAACGTACAAAAAAATAATAAAAGCTCCAAGTTCCTTGAATTTATTAGGATAGGATGCGATCTCTATTAAGCCTAAAAATAAATAAAAACTAAAATTTATGTCTTATAAAATATCTTAAAATATTTTAAGAAAATATCTATAATTTCCTTTTATAGTGTACTGTCCTTCTAGTTTTACAAGTGAAAAAATTAGCAATTTAAAAAAACATGAATGATAAATAAGAGTGTTAATTTTTTAAAAACTTTTATTCATTTATTAAATTTCCGTTAATATAAAAACATTTTGAAATTTTTTTTACAATGAAGAACCAGAAAATTACAAAAAGAAATAACAGAAAACAAATAAATAATGTCAGTTAATTCAGTAAGTGCGGATAATTATGTNGGTGAGAAGTGAACAGATACTAGAATATATATATATATATATATATATATATATACACACAAATAATTCTTGTTTTATTTTAGCTAAATATACATTGTGTGTGTATTGTGGGGGCATTTGGTTTCAAAAAAGAGCGTTCAGAGTTTATTCCGCTGCAAATTACACCATAAGAAACGGATATTGTCTGGTTCGAGATTTCTGTTTCAGCGCTATGTGGAAATCTGCAAATCTCGTAATATCTTGATCTTTAATAATCATTAATCTCGGGAAACGAAATTTGACGACAGATATCAGAAAACTTTAGATAGTGTAGACTACCTACTATGAAACACACAAAATTTAAAAGAAGAAAGTAACAGGTCACTTTAGTGTTTAGTGTCAGCATAAGTCTTTACAGTATAGAGGCAGTGTCTGGAAGAGGGTTATTTAATTGTAAGAGGGGGTAAAAATGGCTCACTATTGTGTTATAGAAGTGCATTACCGCGCGTTCTAGCGGAATCACTGACAAACTCACTTGTACACGCTGATAAGCATAGATAGCGCTGTTAATTACTATTGTTTATATATATATACATATAGGTCACATATTTTACTCTTGGGACGAAAATTTCTTATTGATAAGAGAAAATCTATTAATGGAAGAAGAAAAAAAAAAGAATAGGATCATAGAGCACTTATTTGGAGAAACTTTGATAAAATAAAATAACATTTTTCAAATTATCTCCAGAAGTCCAGCATGAAAATCCTTCACGTCCCTAGAGTTTTATATATAATTATTGTTCTTACTAGGGTTTCAAGAAGAATTATTATTCTTTCTTTGTTGTGAAATAAATTCTCTAAGTCTCTTTGACTCATTCATGAAATGATCTACAAAGTTAGAGGTTAGGTTAGGTTCAGAGATTTGCTGAGAATTCCATATGGCAGTATATCTTAAAGAAACAATGAGTGAAACTGCTTTATCTGAAATCTGAAAGCCTGTCTATAACAAATGAGCGTCCAAAAAGGTTTATGTGGGGCAGTATTAGTGAGTTCCGAATGTAGCATTTGTGGTTGTTTTTGAGATACATTTTTTTTGTAATTGAAAAATTCGATATTTTATCTAATCCAAATACTTTGAAGATCGTTAAAAATCGTAGTTAAACCAGTTTATGATGCGAATCTGACCAAAATATTATGAAATCAGCTTACTAATAATCATCAAATTCCTTAAGAAATTTTTAAAATTCTTGCTACTACCGATAGTTATTTAGCGTTAAATAGCATTACAGAAATATATAAATTTGCTTAAATTAAAATAAACATTTGGAAGTAAATTGTTGACCGTCAGGTTTTATGAAGAGAGGATTGTCAGGAATTCGGTTTTGGTAGTTGAAGAATTATTTATCAATTAATTAATTAAAATGGTTACAAATTAGTTTTTAATTGTTTAACTACCAAGATCGAATTCCTAACAATCCTCACTTCAATTAATACGTTTATTTTTCTAATTTTAAATATGCCAATGTATTATTCTTTACCATATTTTGTATTCCACTAAATTATTCTCTGAATGATAAGTAAACATGCCAGTAAGCAATCACTGGAATTAAGCAAGCTAATACTGGAATAACAATTGAACAGCTACCGTTGAGTGCATGTCCAGCAGCCTATTGGCTCGTTAGTTACCGGCATTTGTTAACCTCATGGCGGGGTTGTCGCACGCACGTGATTAGCGATTGCAAGTCGTCCATCAACAAACAAACGGGGAATCTCCACTGACCAATCAAATGCAAGGGGAAGAAAATACATATTCATCAGAGGGTTGGTTGATTGTTTACCTCGCGGACCTTGGCTCCAATCAACTCACCTCACAGAGCATTTGCTCGTCGTTAAATCATATCATATGTTCACATAGAATCACGGAATATAGCTTCATAAGAAATCAGTGAATTTAATCAAACTTATATCAGTACGCTCCTTATTATATGATTGATGTATCAGATCAATATTCCAGGTTATAATCCAACGCTGAAGAAATTAGTCGGCCAGGATCAGAAAAATAAAATACTCCAAAATTGTTAGATAATTATTTTATCATTACCGTCGTTTTGACTTAATTTGTAAGTCAACTTCAGGGCGATAAAGAGATCTCTTGAGAGATCTCAGAGGGAGGTTTATGGTCTCATCTCAGAGTGCAGGGCTAAACTGGAAACCCTGCACTCTCATCTCAGAGTGCAGGGCTAAACGGAAAACCGAAACCCTGACTAATTTCTCCAGCATAATACTCGACGGCCAACAAACTTCCAACCAGGTATAATCTAACCTCTTTTCTTCCTTTTATTTTCTACATATGTTTCACTTATGTTATGCATAAAATTTTGATATTTTTTTTTAAATATGTAAAAACAAGCTTTTTACGCGTAGATAAAATGCCCAATGACTCAATTCTCAAATTAGTGTTCCCAGGAGGTTTTGACGCCATCTATATCTCAATCGACGAGGGAGGGTTGTAGGGGTTGGAGTTGGAAGACAAGGTCCGTGATAGTGGATTAGGATGGAATGGGAGTTTACTGAGGAAAAGGGTGAAGCGGGAAGAAATGAGTTCTTGAACAAAAAGAGTATTAAAATCGTTTTAAAGGGAGGAATTGGGTACGTAATAGGGAGCATTTGCAATTATTCTCAGGGTTTTGGATTGAAACGATAAAAGTTTTTGGATATTGGAAGGCTTGGCGGCACCCCCCCCCCCCCACCGATTTCTACAACGTACTCGTATGTCAATATTGGTCGTATTAAAGTCTTGAAGAGCGTCATTTTGTATTCTATCGAAAGATTAGAGTTCCTATTCATGAATCTAGGAGTCCTATTCGTCGATTGAGTTCTGTCTTTTAATTTTAGTATGTTCACCCCATATAAGTTGTGAGTCAATATGGAACCCAAGGTAACAAACGGAATTTGAGAGTGTTAAAGGAAACTTGCTAAATTTCTCGATTTAAAAAAAAAATTTTTTCCGCAATTGGAAATTAATTCAAAAGCATTTCATTTCATTGATTTAATAATAATAAACCAAATAAAAAACCAAAATAAATATCAATAATGAAAAGTATGAAGATAACTGATACCTCGCTGTAGTTCTTGGACCTCTTCGTCTTTCTGTCTTATATGGTATGGAATGCTGGTAGGGGTAGGAGCGACTAGGGGTAAGTTCCGAAGTCCTGCATACTAACCAACCCCTGTAATTAGAGGGGTCTTGGTGAAGTCCTTATTAAGGACAGATAAGGTAGGATTGTTAGTAGAACTCGCAAGTATCGGCCGCTTCCTAACAAGTCCCTCGGGATGAGGGATGGAGGATGAAGGGGTCGCGGGGTGAGGGGGGGGGGGGCACATATTGGCAGGTGACGTCACAGACTTCATCCGTCTTCTCTGAGTGTAGATACCACTGGCAGGATTGGCTCTCTCTACCTCGCAGCCACAGTACTAAACTAATTGTCTACTGCCTCTTACATGTGCTTTCCTTGTCAAATTTTAAAGTGTTCGGCTTTAGCGTTATGAAAAAATGACTTTTGGGGGATATCTCTTAAGAAAATCAAGTTATTCCCGTTTAAACCAAGACAAATTAATCTTTTGGATTCTCTCTTAGTGTATGCTTGAAATACCATCTGTTCCATAGATATTATTTATCTTAACGCCCTCTAAAATTGAACATTTCTAAAATAATAAAAATTAATTAAGCATTTTTTCAGCAAACTGTTGGATGATTTCGTTATTGGATAAAAACGATTAATTGAGAGGAGGATTGACTGATTACACAAATATAAAATATGTAAAATACACTTATGAAAATATTGAAAATATATTATCAATTGAATTTATCTAAAAAGAATAAAGGTAAATTAACCCCAAATATATGAAATAGCATTATATATAAATTAATTCAATGTTTCAATAAACTACTCATTATCGATTTCGAAATGTATATAATTTGTTAAAGATGTCTGTTCATCTGTACAGCTAATTTAACACATGTGTCCTAGGACTACTAATTATAGTNACCAAATGTGTAATAACATTTTTATAGTTTTATATATTTGTATGTATTTGGAATTATGTATGCCTTGAATGAAAGATCTTGCTAAGCTATGGCATTTAAAAAGTGAATTTAACAGGTGTGAGTAAAGGGAGATAACTCATTCATTACATTTTTTTTTAAATCTTTATTTATTACATTATATTTTAAAAAGTTTAAAAATGTAATTTTAAAATAATAAACTAAATTATTGCTTAAAAAGATATATGCTGACAAAAAAAACATGCTGCTTAGAGAAAGGGTCCAAAGACCCCCACTCCCAGTAAATGTAGACACTAAGGTCTTGGAGGTTGCAAGACCACTTTCATTTTAGTTATCAGAGGAGTTTGTAAAAGCTGAAGTCTGACATCAGGGATTGGGCATGAGGGGTTTGAGTTAAATGAAAATGTGCAGTAGATGAGTGAGAAGTGGCTGTTATTTAGTCCTTGGATGTAAAAGATATTAAAATTGTGATTGATGGTAAATTTGGAGTTAATATGGTACATCTGTAATTATTGTCAGTATTTTGGATTGGTAAGATGGCATTTGTTGGATATTGAAAGCCTTAGTGTCCCCTAGGGCTTTGCATGGAAAAAATTTAGTACAGATTAGTTGTATTAATTTTTTTGTAAAGAGTCAGGTTTTTTTCTATTGTGATTGTGAAACCTATTTACATGTCTGGATAAAAGTATGTGCCATGAGTTCTTCTCCTTTGAATGTAATAGTTTGCTCCAGTTGAGTTGCAGAACCCAAGCTAACATAATGAATAAGAATGCTATAAGAGAGTGCTATTGTACTTGTTAGGATCCATAGTAGGAAATTTACTTTAATGCATTCTGATTCATTTATTTTGATTCCCCATTCGTTATTCCTCTGTTGATCATCATCAAGGTGTTTCTATAAAATTTAGGATTGGTTTTGAGGTCATAATGGAAGAAAGAATTGTTAATAATTAGCACAAAGAGGGTATTTGGATGGGTAAAGATATTTCCAGTCTAAAGAATGAAAAGGATAGATCCAAGAATACTGCCTTGTCGAATACCCATTTTCATCAGAGTAAGAAAATCCAATCCTTGCTGGAACCAAAAAGCCTATGGTGCTTGGCATTATGGATTTGAGTTTGTATAAGATACCATTATGTCTGCCATACTCAATTAAATGCTTAAATACTGCATAAGAGTGCACTAGGACATTGTTTTTTTTTTAAGAAGAAGAAGATAAAATTAAATTGCTAACATAAATCACCCATTCATTGCTATGTTTATTTGTTAGGATGGAAAAAATATATATTTCACAAAAATAATAGGTTACTTTACTACTACTTTTGTAAACACCCTACAGGCCATACCCTCCAATGTATGGGTGAGTGTGTGTGCATAGTGAATAGGTTAAGAGGAAGAAAACAAGAGAAATGCCATTCCTCATTATACAAGAAGAAAACATACATTTTTTCCAGAAGTTTCCCGGTTGAAACTCGCCAGCGAGATACTCCCCTCCACGAAGAAGTATTCCAGTGAGATATTCAAAAGGCCTGAAGTTGGCCAGGTTGGAATTACAGTACTTCCCGCGCAAACAATCCATCGGCTAGTCACTAATTACCTCCTGAACTCCCGAAGAGCTGAATGGGGTTTATGACGTCACCGGCTAATAAGTGACTCCAACTGGAGTGGGGGAGGCTCCGAATTCGCCCCCTCCATTCTCAACTTGTACTAACAATTTCCTATCTGTTTGTTATCTCTCGCTGATGGTGGGACAACGACACAACTCTCTCTCTCTCTCTCTCCCTCACTCTCCCTCATCACTCCATCCTCACTCTCTCTCTCTCTCTCTCTCTCTCTCTCTCTCTCTCTCTTTCAGCACTCTATAGAGCATCAGAGCACACCCACTTGGTCGCAACAATGCTCTACGTCATCTTGACGCCAGCCACCTTTGTCCCACAGAGTTCAAGAATGACACATTTTAATTAGTCCTTTCTGCTCCTGTTGATAAAGTGATTCCTTATTGTCTGCTACAATATTCGCCCTATTCCTCTAAAATTAACCTTAAAAAAAATATGATTGCTCAAAGTCAGAAAATAATCAAATATGACTATATCAAATTTTATTCTTCAAAAATAAAATTGGAAAATATTGCATCATAAATATTTTTGAGAGACACATATATATATTTTCTTGACACAAAAATATTTTTAAAATTAAAAACATCTTCCACGAGAAATATTGGGATACACAAATTTTAGTTTTTGTTATTATACTTTAAAATAGGGCGTTTTTTTTTTTTTTTTTAATATGACAGTACTCAATTTATACATATGTGTGTATGTATGTATGTGTGTTGTAATAAACCTGAGTTATATTGTTATTGCTAATTTTATCATTTATCATTTTTTAGTTCAACTGATTTTAATTAATTGTTTGGTTTTTTTTTTTCAGGTTAGTGTTTTCTTCATCATATTTGTAAGTAAAAATGATTTTTTATGTTCTTTTGTTAACTGATCAGAATGAATTTGGTAAAATTGCAATTATTCTGATTTACTTTTTGAGGGGAATGCTACATTTTTTTATTTTTTGACTACATAAGAGCTGCCAGAGCCGTTGAACTACCGTTTTTGAACCTGAGGGCATAATTATAAATAGTGATTATTAATTTCATAGAATATCCTCTCCCAGAAATCTAAATGCACATTGTAATTTGTATACATTTAATGCAAGTAATTCGTATGTTATATATCATTTTTATTATTACATCACTAAGTTATCAAAATTCTAATTGACTATACCAACATCTACAATATCATTTATGTCACAATATATATATATATATATATATATATATATATATATATATATATATATATATATATGTAATGACATCANATATATATGTATGTATGTATAAAACTATCACAAGAACGACCCACTCCTCACTAATATATAATCAATATTTTAATCAGATAAGATGTCATTAAAAAAATAAATAAATAAAATAAATCGTAAAGTTAATTTTCATCTAGCTTTTCTTTTAATTACATTCTAAAAAGTATAAAGGTTTTCTTAAGTTTGTAATTTTTCGGTGAAATTTTTATAAAACTACTCCAACAAACTTTAATTATTTTTTATTTAAGTATGTCAAGTTATTATTGGTTAGTAATAGACTTTTGATGAGTCAAATAACAGTGAGTACCACCTTACAGTTAGTAGTTCAAAATTTTCTTTTTAATTTTTACATACGCATTGCTTATATACAGATAAGTAGTGGACGTAATTGTCATTGCTTTAAAATGACCTGGCATACAAATTAGACAAGACTCAAACTACACACTTCTTGTATTTCAAAAATCCTCAAAACATCTTTCACATTAACCCCATTAGTAGGTATTCCTACCTGAAGTATGGGGTCAAAAAATTTAATAGTGGGTGTTAATATTTAGCAAAGGGGTAACAGTGACATATAATTAACAATTACATTAAGTGGCATCTTTGGCTAGCTGTATCAAAATATGCTAACAATTCTTGGTTATCGTTCTTCATATCTGAAAAAGAGATGTTACAACAAAGTCAATTAGATATTAATAAATTTTAATAATAATTTAATTTATCAATTTAAATACTCTTTCTGGATAAATTCACACACCAATGAATACATATTTTGGATATGGTTTGCTATAATGGACCAACACAAACTAACAATGTGATGATTTTTAAATGATTTTAGTTGGGGTTCGGTGAAGGTAGATCCAAAGAAATACAAATTTAAGAAAAAAAGTGTATTTTTTAAAAGATTATCTGCCAACGTTTACATTGTAAGCCATATTCAGGGCTCTCTATCATGGAGACGAAAGAGGACGTCCTGTCCCTAAGTTCACATTTCCATGGCTAATTCATGATGTAATATTATATGATATGATGAGATAATCTTTTTAAAAAATACACTTTTTTTTTATATCTGTATTTTTTTTGGATCTACCTTGACCGAACCCCAACTAAAACCATCTAATAATTATATCTACGGTGGAAAAAAAAAACCCTCCTTTTTTTAACAATGTGATGGTTCTTTTGATAACATTGTGGTAACATCGAGGGATTTACAAGTATGATGCCTGCTAAAAAAAAAAATGAAAATCAAAAGCTGATCTGTTTCTCCACAGTGATCAACATTCTTGGAAAAAGAACACATATATAGTAAGACATATAAGTCTTACTCAAGTGGAGTAGCAGAGTAACTGTTGCTTGCTCTGTGTAGCAGACACAGTCAACAAATTTTTTGGCTAAGACAAATTTTTTTTTTTTTAAATTTGACACCTTTAGCACACATAAAACAGAAAAATACCTAATCTTAATGCCCAAAGTAAGCAGGTATGATATATATTATGGGAAGCGACATCTTGAAGGTCCTGGAGGGGGGCAATCATAGACGGATGTCCCAGGACTGAGTTAGGTCCCCCGGGCCAAGATAAGGAAGAGGATACCAGATAGGGGTGTACTCCGCCAGCATCTTAATACCGCCTAAATAGGACTCGCCCTTCCCAGGGGGGAGGGGACAGCTGCGTTGAGAGCTCTAGATTAGGATTAGGGCGGAAGGGGGGAGGTTTTGCCCTATTGGGGAACCTTCGGCGCATTTCCAGGCCTTACCTACACCTGACCAGGCGGGAAATTCAGGGGAGCATGGAATAATCAGTTAAGTCTATTGATGTATGACCTCTTAAAACATAAGGGATGATTTAAAAAATAAATAAACAGGAATTTCTAATTATCCTAGAAATCTTCATAAACATTTTTCAGAAAGGAGTCACATATTATTGTGAATTTCTCAAACTAATAATTTGTCTCGAGCTTTATCTTGCAATTTAAGATAACTTTTTCACTCAAAAATTGCTTAAAACAATCGAACCAAGTTTAATCTCTTAAGTTTTTCAGATGATACAGTTTCTCTTATTTAAACTTCCCCTCTCATGTTATCCTCCTGTGCTTATAGACAAAATCTTTTATCATTAAAAAATCTATCCTATAAATTTTAAAAAAACTATTGGAAAGAAAAAATACAAGTCTGGTACAGTAACATTACTCTAAATAAAATATTACGCTGGCTGTAGCAAGAAATAAACTTAATCCAAAAAATAAAAAATCCGACTTGTGGGACACTGTCCCAGATAATCCCACACTCTTATTCGTCTTACGTTATACAAAATGAACTCCCCTTTTATCTTCTATTTAATAGCGATATGCTGATTTTCATTTAAAAGAAGAAAAATAAATAAAAATGTACATAGTATAAATAGTGTAATTCATCGTAATACTTCCATTAATATATAGTAGGTACATGAAAGTATAATTATATTTTAATCCTTCATTCCTGTATTCTACCTATTGATGTCTTGCATGTCTATTCAATGTCGTGATAGATTCAACAATAAGGATATGACGAAGAAAGGGCTACCGTAATGTCACTGATGGCTGAGCTGTCTACAATCGACTCTTCATATCGATCTGACAGTAACGTATCGAGGATTGCTCTATCTCAAACAGTGTGGGAGGGGAGGTTATGAATGACGTCAAAAGCATGCACCCGACAAGTAGGTTGCGGAGGGGGGGAGGGGGTTTACAGCTGCAGTACTGTAAGTCAGACCCAGACACGGCTGCCCCAGGCGCTTTCCTGTTCGTTTGAACCAACTGACAATAATTCTATATTACCATAATAAGCAAGTGTTTGAATAAATAAATTATTTATAATCATAATCATAAAAAAGGAAAACTTTATCAGATATATGTAATTATTAATTAATATATATACCTATACACTGTAGTGTCTTCTTCAACTAAATCATAACTGAAACTAATCATGACTGATATTTATATATATATATACATTTTGCGAAAAGAAATCTAGCTAGTCAGGGAAGAAGGTGATCCACCTAACTCTTGCTCTCTGTCGGCCTAGAGCCAGCCTATNCACACACACACACACATATATATATATATATATATATATACATTTTGCGAAAAGAAATCTAGCTAGTCAGGGAAGAAGGTGATCCACCTAACTCTTGCTCTCTGTCGGCCTAGAGCCAGCCTATTTATTCTACGACCTCTTCTTCACAATGACTATTTACGATCTCTTCCTCGAGTTGGAGTAGACCTCTTCGAATGTCCATCCTCCCAGCTGAGTTCTCGATGTCAACTGAGGAGGTCGTGTCTAGTAAAAAGCCTTGTCGGAGATATGTTCCGGGAAGGACTAGACCAGAGGCTCGCGACAAAAAAAAACAACAAGCCAGAAGGGAAATGTGTGATTAATGACGCCATATCAACTTACTCCCCTTCACCCTTCTTCTTCGTCGCGTTTTCCGCCCCTCACCCCCGAAGGAATACACCCCCTGACATGACCCTCGTCCGACCATTTCCTCCTCCACCACTGTTCATCACACATTACATGCCGCTCTCTTGTAGGACAAGAAAACATCTTTTTTTTTTTTTTAAATATGTTTTTTCTTTTATTATCTATTTTTTTTTTCCAAACGCCCTTCGGCTGGTTGAAATACAACTCCTGCTACAAGTAAAGCCAGCGAGGTGTGAAATATCCCTCAACCCTCTCGTCCAACGAGCAAGATCCCGGACACCAGATAGTACCAAACCTTTCTCACACATTCCCTGTACTTCTCTCACACATAATTTTTTTTTAAGTATATTTTTTGACAGATAATTATAATATCATATATCTAGATGTCTTTCATGTAAGAGAAAATGTCGACAAGGTGTCTTTTAGAAACATTTGACTTATATATATATATTTTTTTTTAATCATGATTCCAATAAATATAGAATGAATAAGAAAATCATCTCTAGAAGCTTCTATCCTTATTAACTTTCTCATTTTGTTAGCTATTAACTGAATGTGTCTCATTCACTCACACATTTGGGGAATGAATGAAGAACAGTTTCGAATTCGCTGACAAGAAGTGTTGTTACCAGAGATTCTCTTTGTGTGACTCATGAGATACTCTGACTCCGCTTATCTTCACAAACATGGTGGGGAGGAAAGGCAGGATAGAGAAACGAGTGATTCTAGCTAGAACAGACGTTCTTCACAATGTTCATTGAGTATCTATTTATGTGTTGTAACTAAACATGTCTG
>KZ807261.1:118387-129821 GCA_000696205.2 Oncopeltus fasciatus | reverse complement strand
CGCTGTGCAGGATGTAGAAACCAATGAAGACGGAGAATATAAGGTATGAGAGTTATTATAATTTGACTTTAGTTAATTATATAGCTATTAAGGTCGTTCTCAGGTTAATTCTACATCAATTTTTATTGTAATTTTTCAATTTATTAATTCTATTTAATATACTACTTATTTATATTACAATAATTGTATTTATAACATAGTATGTTCCCTTTCGTTATTCAGCAATATTGGACCGATATGGGTGGAAATTTACTAATTACGACAAGAGCTAGTAAAATTTTTTTTTTTTTTTTTTTAATGTAGAGGGCGTTATATTCTGTTTAGAGTAACGAAAATCAGCACAGATTTTTTTTATAGAAAATATTTCTGTTGTATTAGTATGTAGAATTTTAAGATGTGGAAAGTAAAAATGCTCATAACCTAGAATGTTGAAGAATTAGTTTAGTTAAGGAATGGAATCATGGCCGATACACAGTTCTAAATGAAACTTTCTCGTTCATAGGTATGCATATTCATTGTCCATATTTGTTATTATGCCAATCATTATTAAATTATATTATAAAATTTCAACTCATAAAATTCATGTATATCTTTGTTTACTACATTATACTTAGTTATTTATCAATAACTTAAAAAATTTCCCACTTTATATGTTGTCTGGTCAGCCGAAAACATTCCAGCTAAATAATTATAATTATTTTATATACAAGGAAAATAAATTTCCTACACACTAACTGCCAAACAACACAAGAATTTTTGTAGAACAAAATGTTTCGTTTTCATCCTCATTTGTCTTTTGTTTTCAAGGATATTATTTACTTAAAACATATATTAAGATAATACATAAAGTTAGAAATGTTTATGAAAGAAACACATAAACGTAGGCAGCACATATAAGCACGAACCAGCCAAATTTATAGTTCGAAAGCTGGAGGCTTGGCAGCGTTTGTATCGCTCCACCAGAAGAATACATCTCGAAGAACTTGATAAAAGAAGTGGACAGAAATTATTTATTACAGTCGATTATAATCTTTGTCATAGATGAGCTGTATTTATACATTTTAAATATAAAAGATAAATTTGTTGTTGTTTTTTGTTATTTTTTTTATCCTTGGATTATTTAAAAAAAAAAAAAACCTAGAAATATAAGTCGAAATTCTCCCGTCTTGAGAGAAAGAGATAGTAGGGAATGGAATGGAAGAATGAAGGAGGGAAAGATATAGAAACATAGATAGACAGATGGTTTTATTGATAATATGATAGAGAGAGGGCGATAGCAAGTGATAAAAGATAGATGGCATACAAAAAATAAGGAAAATATATTTTATGTACTAAATTTAGAAATGTAACTTCCATAGATGAGAATTTTCCCCACTTTACCATCTTTGCCTGTCTAGAGTCAAATTTTTTGCTTCTTTAATTGAAATTACCTCTGATATTTTATGAAATATTATTTAAGAAATATTATATTTAAGAAATATCTTTAAATTACGGACTTATAAAAATATCATCCCTCATCTGTGCTTTTTTTAAACATGTTACAAAAATAAGTNTTAAATATAATACATCTATTGACACTTATTTGTTCTCCTTCACTTTCTCAATATTAAATTTACGATTTCACTTTAAATATATATTTTAAAAATAGCGGGGCCTGCTTAAATATTGACTTTACATTTTAAAACATGATTACTATAGTTATAGAATATAAATATTAAACAATTGCAATTTAAACTTATTTTGCTTTATAATTTTTCTTGCATATTATGTATATTTTCATATTAAATAATATTTTAGAAAAAATTCATTACTCTTCTAGTCTTAATGACCAATCAGAAAGATTTAATGAAATTGAAAAATGACTTTAACTTTAAGGTTCTGAGATAGTTTCCGCTCTAGTACCAAAACGTGGCCCGTCTCACGCTGGAAGACAGAACTATTGTCCGCACAATCAGGCCACCAGATATTCCAGATATCCAGGGCTCCAGGGAGGGTTGATAAAGCGACATAATGGAAATAACGACCCACCCCCTCCTTCACTCACCCCCCACACTCCAGATAGTATTTTTGCCAAGTAAAGCGTGCACTGATTAGAGGGCGTGTCGGCGGCGGTCTCTACACTCTGAAAGAGATTGGGCTGCCCCGGTGTGGGGTAGGGGGTGGTTGAGGGGTTGGGGGTTGCCAGGCCTTAATAAGACGCCCCTGGGGGAGTAACTTACCCTTTGTTTGACTTGACTCAATTTACAATTCCACACTTTCTTTATCACCGACGGTTTCTCACACTTCTCTAGAGACACGTCTCTGAAACCCTCGCTCCACCACCCCTACGAACAGCTATTTCTTTGACAATTCCCTAACCTGCAAAATGACATATAAAACTTATTTATGTCCTAACAACCTTAAAAAAAAAAAAAAAAAAAACCTTTGTCCGATACAGAGATAGAATATATTTATTTATATATCATTTAAATTTTTTAGACAGATGCATTTTTGATGCAAATCTCTGTATAGAAAAGAATGAAGTTTTCAAATTTAAAAATTATTATACACAAATAAAAGTCCGAAACACAAGAGCTGCGTAATCTGAACGGATTTTACATGTTTCGATAAGGAATTCTTCTTTGGTCATAAAATGTGGGGAGAGCAATAAGAAAAAAAGGATAGACCAGTAAAACTGGCTTTAGACTAGTCGGGAAAGTAGAGTAAGGAATTATTCAGTCATCGTAGTGACTTTTAAAAACTATTCTTAAAAAGCGTTTTTCATCAAACGTTATTAAACTTTAAGAAAAAAAAATTTTTCTCAAACATATGAATAATATAAATTTATACAAGGTGTCACTCTATTCCTGGTGTCATTTGATTTTAACTAAAAATAAATTCAACAATTTACAATAAAAAAATTAAAGACCAAATTTAGTAGACCAGTCCAATACTCGAAATTGAATTCATAAACATCCTTCTTATAATATGTCTTCTTGACAAGCTTATGGTACATAAATGGTTTATTATTACATTATATAGTTATTTCACCTGTACATTTTTTCGGGACGCTAATAATAACAAATATATACATATATATAGTCTTTATATGTATTGGGTTAACTCTAATCCCCCTCTCACCCTTGAATGATTTTATTTGTTAGTTTAACATTAGCCAAATGATGTTCAAGTACGGTTCGGTTTAAATGTTTTATAAACAACTGGTGTTGCTAGAGCACGAACAGACATATATATATATATATATACATGTGCTTATGCGTGTGTGTGTGTGTTTGCTCTATGTGAAGTGGGCCCAATATCTGAAGGCCTCTCAGAGCTGTCCTAAAACACTTAAAATATTTTAACAATAAAGAGTATAAAATATTCCAATCTGGGAAAGTTGGCTGCCCCAGGAGCACATTAACCTGCGCATATAGTTTCTGTTAATGTGTTTTAAGACAGTTCTCAGGGGTCTTCAGATATTGGGTAGTGTGTGTGTGTTTAAAACAATTTTAAAATAAAAGAGTAAATATAATATGCACTTCTATTCAAATAAATAAGTTAAATTGGTAATGTTGCGTAGGAACTGCGTAAACTGAGCATATTTTCTAAGTTTAATTAAATATGGACATAATAAGAGCATATGACTCATACAGAACTGTCTGTTAAAAAAATATGTATCAATTATTAGATGATTTTAGTTGGGGTTCGGTCAAGGTAGATAAAAAAAAAAATACAAATTAAAAAAATTGTATTTGTTTAAAAGATTATCTACCAACGTTTCGGCTTACATTGTAAGCCATCTTCAAGGGCTGTAGAAATACAATGTCATGAGAATACAATAATAATTTACAATAATATAATACAAAATTACCATATTGTAAAGTGATATAAAAAGTATGAATGTAGAAAGCTGTGTTAGAGAACAGTATGCCGAAACTTTAGGCAGATAATCTTTTAAAAAAATACATTTTTTTTAAATTTGTATTTTTTTTTTTTTTTGGATCTACCTTGATCGAACCCCAATTAAAATCATCTTCTAATAATATCTACGGTTAAAAAAAAAACTCTCATTTTTAACATTATGTATCAATGCATAGTATATTTACTAATGTAACTACTAAATTTGAGCCCATTGCTTCGCCTTTATTCTCTCTAATTTAAATAGATATTTTCTAACGATTATGATTTATAGAATTATGTACAAAAACACTTATTAAGGATTAAATTTAGTATTGTAACTATTATGGTTCAATGATTTCCCCAACTATTCGTTACCTGCCACTCAAGAGCCTAGCATATCGGTCTTACTATTCATGCTCATCAGCTATTTTGGCAATAATATAATCATAAATTATTGATTAATCTTGTTTATGTTAATCTTAAATTAAACGTGGTAAAATTGCTTTGATTACGCAACTCCTGCGTGGTGAACATTTTAAATTAAAAATGAAGTATAATTAGCCACTGTATATACTGTTCTTTGTGTTTTTCAGTCAGGTAAAATTTTAATATTTAGGCTGAAATTAATAATAAAAAAAAAGAAAAAAAGTAAAGTAAATAAAACAATAAGATATAAAAGAAAAATTGTTCTTTATTATTAATTACCATGTATTTACAGTGGTGAATGAATTATAATTGAGAGAAATTTATTGCAAATATTTGTAAATAAATAACTCCGAATAATCCTATTGGAAGAGTAAATAAATAAGCAGTTCCAATATTTGTATTTATTTAACGAATAGAAATATACCGACTCTTTCCTTTCCTGTAAACTGCTTTTGTAAATATTTATTCAATGTACTACTCGTGTAATATCTTATACAGCTTCCCCCCCCCCCTGTAGCCATTTCATGAAGCAGAAATGAAATTTCGTGGAAATTTCGTTTACTAAAACTGAAGGGGGGTGACATAAAGGATTAAGGATATTCGAGTATAGAGGTGTTCTCATACCTTCTATTATCCGTCTTCATTGGTTTCTGCAAACCATCTTCTGTTGGCGAGCGCTTTCGGACATTGTCTGTCTTCGTGGCCGAATACGTACGTGAAGACGGAGAATAGAAGGCATGAGAGTTATATATTCATTGGTGGTAGAAATAACCCTTTAGATCATTTATAGAGGTGTTAACTGAGGGACAATACATTGGATGAGCTTTGTAATAGAATGTTGGGGGAGAAGTATTCTGGTTTTGTGTGCGCTTGTCTGAGAGTGTAATTATTGTGTGTATTAGGATATTAATATTTGATTTGAAGGATATTTGTAAATTTGTAAATTTCGAATTTGTCTCTTTATAATTGCTGAACTAGGAAAAATGAAAAATTGACTTCTTACGTTACTTTTAATATTTGTCGAAGAGAGGGTAAAAAGGAATTTGATAGTTGGTGATAAGAAGAGTGATGAGAGGGAGTGATAGAATCATACGAAGGGAAAAGAGTGAGAGTGGGAGGGCTGCAGAAAGGGGTTGTAGCGTCAAAGAGAATGGGTGGGCGGAAAGGCGAACTGTAAGGGGGTAGAATAAACGTGGAGAGGGGTGAGTTAGATTTCCAGACGAATGCCAGTTTCCCCCTGACCTCCCCCAGGTGGAGGCTGATAAGGCCGCGATAAAACTCGCCCTCCGGAGTCGGCAATGTCTGAGGATGAGGTTTATGGTTCGAAATACGAGTATATACTTGCGGGGTGGGGGGGGCGGAGGGGGGAGGGGTGGTTTCTAGCGGCTGCACACGAGAAACAATTCCACCCCCTGCGCACTTAGAGATAAATCTAACGAGGTTAACCTGCTCTAGCATTCTGGAATTGGATGATAACCCCCAGACTGTATTTTATATATCCTAAGCTAAGGCGTTGTGTATTGCAAGTAGAAAAGATCATCAAGGGTGATTTTATTAGAGGTAATAATACTCCATTTTTAATGAAAGGTATTATTTATATAATTAAGAAAAATATATAATAATATTCGTTTTTACCGTTTCTTCTTCCGGGTTGGACCGTGTCAAGTGGTTGATAGTTGCCGAGCTTACGCACATCATGTGATGGCTTCTTCAGGGCTGAAAAGAGAATGAGAGTTGTGTCTTTTCAGCCCTGAAAAAGCCATCACATGATGTGCGAAAGCTCGGCAACTGTCAACCACTTGACACGGTGCAACCCAGAAGAAGAAACGGTAAATACTTCTGACGACCGTCGAAACCTACGTGAACATCTAATATTCGTTTTTTTTTTTTTCACTCTAAATAATGTATTTGCTTTAGCACCGAATTAGGAAAATTTTCCAATTTTGCATCATGGAATCATATAAGTGTTCAAAACATAATTGATCTCTGCGCACTCTAGCGTCCTTTATTTCTATCTATTCTATTTTGAAGCCATTGGATGAGTTTATTGATGGCTGAAATTGGGGGAGGGGGGAGGTTAAAAAGTTTGAGATCGAAATTGAAACCTTCATTATTACTAACGATACGAAATTCAAATTTAGAAAATAATAAGTGTAAAATAGTGTTTTATCTAACTAATATTGTCTGGCATTTTTAGAAAAAAATGTAGAGAGTCTCCCTGCTCCTTTTCAAACAAATTTACTGAATGCTAATTCGAATTTTGGTAAAATTTAAATCGATTGAGGGTGAGAGGGTTCAGAGAATAGACCAAATGAATAATCCATATAATGATATTATTATTTCCTATTATTATTGTTGTTATGAAAAAAAATGTACGAAACATAAAATTTAATTTTCTGACATTAATCTTTTATTTATTTATTTTTTATCAAAAGGCAAACAATGAGATAGTTAATTACTGGGGTTATTTATTAATTTACTGGGGTTCTATCTTTTGGATCAACCTTTTGATTATTGTCAAACAAATTTTTGACTAATAATCTCTACATTCAACCCCCCACCCTCTCCATTTGAATGAGGAATTTACCAAAATCTCCCTTATTGGCCCCACCAATTAGCATTTTTTCCATCGTTACCATTTCCCGCCTTTTTGGACCAAATAAATTTTCAAAATTTTTATTAATTAAACTGTCATTTTTAGTTTTCTTAAAATAAAGCCTAGTAAAAAAACAATCACACTAAATTGAAGAGAATTGAATTTGTTCATAAACTTGTTGAAGCGCCAGAAAGAGTGATGCTATTTTTAGGAAACCTGTTATAAATTCAAGTAGCCTTTGTTTAGGAAGAAGGCAATTTGCGTGAGTGATTCACATAAGATTTTTTTTTTCTGGATGATCATGACAAGGTAAAATCTGCTAAGCTTGACAGGTTTACTCTGGCAGTTTTCAGATTCGCTTGCCCTGTTTGAATGCCACAGGTTGTTGATGCAACCAGAATTTATGCTGATGGAACGGTGGGTGTTTTATCGCACCGAAGGGCCAAAGGGTCGCTAGGAAAGAAAGGTAGAAAGGGAGCTTCATTACTCCCTGTGCCCAGTTATAAGGGTTTTATTTTTCCCTTTTTTTTTTCAACCCCCACGCTAGACAGAATCGCATATTTTCATTAGTATAACTGCATTTTCATGTCCCGCCCTTTCTAAGGGTTTTAGCTTGGTTTTCCAGCGCTGATTTACGTCCTGTATAATAGACATGGAATGTTGACCTCAACCCAGAGGCTTTTTTTTTATCCACTGACCCATATTTCAGAAAAGCAAGAAGGAAAAAAATTTAAAAAAAGGAAAAAGAAATAATATTTTCTCGTAATTAATGACCTGATGCCATACATTCTCGTTTATTAGGTTGCGAAATTAAACACATATTTGCCTCTTCAAATTCATCCCTCTTTGTGCACTTAAGAAAATTAAAAAATACCAAATTATACATATACTGTTTCAATGTAATTCATGTGACTGACATTTTATTTGTATAATGTTTATTTCATTCATTTATTTTTATATTTGTATTTTTTTTTTTTTTTGGATCTACCTTGATCGAACCCCAATTAAAATCATCTTCTAATAATATCTACGGTTAAAAAAAAAACTCTCATTTTTAACATTATNTAATTAGTTTGCAAAATATTATTAAACAAATTAAATTTTTTTAAAAAGTTAGTTGGAAAACTCATTATTAAAGTATAATAGGTGTCTTTGACAATAATGGCCCTAAATGCAATTGGACAAAAATAATAAAATAAAAAATAGTGCAAATTCGAATAACTTATTTTCCTGTTTTCAGTTCTTTTCGGAATAATGCATTTAGATTTATTAAAATTATTTAAATAATTTCTCCGACCTTTCTTAGGGTTCTTTTTTTATTATTTTTAATACAATAGTATGTTTTGTTTATGTATATTGTTGATATGTATATTATAGATGCATACATTTTTTTGTATTTCTCAATAAAACATTAATACGACCAATCTGGACCTACGGTGCAGAACTGTGGGGTGCCACTAAGTCTTATCCACTTATATCCAACGAATACAATCCTTTCAATCCCAAAAGCTCAGAATAATTGCTAACGCTCCATATTATGTGTCCAACTCTACCCTTCATCACTAATAAAACGGACTAAAACGGAGATGGCCTCGCAAACACCTAGGCCTTAATGCCTAAACTTATTGGGAGTGGGGTCGATGGGCCCCTTCTCCCTGCACAGTAATGTTCATTTATTCATTTTATTGTTATTTTATATATTTTTTTTTATTTATTGTACATATCTTTCATCGAATTACAAGATGTTAAGTAACAGAGAATAATAAATAAAGATTTATTCATTTGAAAAAAAATATGTTATTTTAGTAGAGTCGCTACGAATAAAACATTTATACCATTAGAAAGTATTAAGGATTTATAAGCCCTAGCTTTGAAGAAGACAATTGTAAAAAAAATAAAATAAATAAATAAAAAAACTTTTATGATATTTAAAAATATGTATTTTAAATAAAGAAGGAAGGAATATTGATTTTAAATAATAATTGTATATGTAATATGCTATAAAGTTAGCTCTAGACTGGCTGAGAAAATAGAGTGAGTGATTCGCTCATCTATTGTAGCCACATTTGTAATTTGATTCCTTAATATGTGGTTTCTGTGAAAATATTATGGAATATAAACATTATCAAATTACATAATGCGGGGAATTATAACACTAGTGCGGGGAATTTAATAACTTATCAGGCTCGTCCTGGTAGAGTAAATAGTAACGCACCGGCCCGGAAAGCAGGAGATCCAGGTTCGATTCCTGGCTGGGGCAGTAAGATTTTTTTATTCTGTCCCCTTGCACTAAAAATGTTTATAAAATTAAATAATTTTATAAATAATTCTATAACATTTTATAAACTTTATGGTAACTCAAGTAATACCAAAATGCCTTTCTGAAACATACATTAACAAAAGTATGTTTTTTTATGAAAAGAAATATTTTAGATGTTGGAGAGTGAAATTTAACATGATAAGTGACAGTTTATTTGCATTTAGTTGTTGTGTACTGGCGTAGAAGCTGCAATTTTATTTGTATTTTTTCCTAATAAAATTTTGAACATCTCATAAAAATATAGAAAGAAAGGCACAGTTTCTTATGAAGCGAAATCGGACGATAGGTAAGGAGTGGGGTTTACCTGAGATATTATGTGAGAGCACAAGAAGTATTTTTAGGGCGTAACATTTAATGGTTTCATTTGTTATCAACAAAGAAGGTCTGCCTCCATTCTCAATTTAAATTTTTTTTTTTTTTTTTTTTTTTTTTTTTTTTTTTTTTTTTTTTTTTTTTTTTTTTTTTTTTTTTTTTTTCCTTTTAGTGTCATAATTTTCGTCAGGACCAAGATGAGTGGAGATACCAAAAAGTCCAAATGCGAATAAATAACTTTGTTTTTCGTACATCGGGCGTATTATGTATAAAGAGCGATAAAACTCAACACAGATGGCTTAATTAATAATTTTTTTTTTACATATAAAATGGCTTTGATAGACATGTGCCTCCCCAAACATTATTAGTTCTCAAGTAGAAGTCTCGGCCAACGTCTCTTCAGTCTTCTGACCGGATTGCCAGGGTAAGTAAGAGGTAGACATGTTGCGTAGATGTGTGCTTGTATGCCCGTCTAGCTTGCCGAGAAAACGGCAGTAAAGGGAAGTATGTGTGTAAGCATTTAGGGGCAAGGACGAAAGGTCCTAGAGATGTCAGGTTACTACACAGGTGACAACTCAAGCTGTTACCCTATTCTTGGGAACAGGTTCCATCCATCACCTTTTCCTATCCTGGAAAAAAAAAAAAACTAATTGCGTATCCAATTTCTATGAGTACAAAGTTAGGTAGCTAAATTTGGACAATCTAATAGCCAACTGAAGAATTAAATGTGAATATTTTTCATTTTAGTTGCGAACGGAGTCTTGATTGGACATCGTGGCACCTGAGCTGCTCCACATTTCATGGAGATTATCCAGAGGGGGAAATAAATAAATGAAAAACGATTCCAGCCATTGTGTGTGGTAAATTCCAGGATCTGGTCTTGGAAGTGAATCAGACTCGCAAGCCACAGTGAATGAAGAACTGGTTCAACCGCAAGCATCCGATTCGGGAATAAAACCGCAGATTGAGTCATTACCTTCCCTGAATTACGGTTCTTTTTTCCGGTACACTCTTTTTGTTAGCATCTCCTCCATCCTGGAGAACTTCTTTGTCTTCCTTTCTTCATGTTTCTATTTACTGAGGAACCTCCCATATAGTCGCCATTCTTCTAACATGGCGGCCCAGTCTTCACTCTCATCCTCCATCCATTCGGCTTAATAGCAACTCAAAAAATTATTTATTTAGCTCAAAAGAATTTTTTTATCGAATCATTTGAAATCGTAAAATGAGGGAGACAAAAAACTCATGGGAATTCCTTTTAAACCACTTCCAAATGAGTGCAGTTATTAATGTGGTTCTCATGACAAACGTAATGACAATTTTTTTAATATATTCTCCATTACCAAAAATGATAGTCACTAAACTATACTTATATAGTATTGTGTGTAATTATTATTAAACTATAATTATTTTACGTGTCTGTCAATGCCAACAGGCCTTATTTATCAGTCAAATAAGCTTTAATATCAAAAAGCTTGTTATTGAACCAGGCAGGACGAATTGGAGTGAGGGATTAGATAAAATGTTGAGTGCCAAAACTATATTTTTTAACCTTACTTGCTTAATATTTAGTTGAGTATAATAAAGCTTAACACAAATATCTTTCCTCGCTGTCGACTTTCTTCTATAATTTATTTTTCAGTACAGAAAAATGGTTTTAAAAATTTATACAATTTTTATTATTTTATTTTAATTTTTATTATAATCTTCTAGCTTCGTGTTCAGTACTTACGCTTCTTCAGGAATTTCATATATAATCTAGTAAATTAACTGTATTTTTAAGTGAAAATCAGGCAGTTGAGATGTATCCTAGGTAGGGAAAGATTTCAATTTTAATATATAAATACAATTTTTTTTTTTTTTTTTTACTTTTTTTTTACTTCATCACTAATTGATTT
>KZ807261.1:106623-118356 GCA_000696205.2 Oncopeltus fasciatus | reverse complement strand
TTTATCTTTTTTTTTTTTTTTTTTAATTCTAAAATATTGACATGTTAACTGGAAAATATTACAAAATTAAATTCAACTTCATTTCATGAACAATATAAGTAAATAATCTAAAAGGTTATTTTCACTACCAATAAATATAGAACTATCATACCTTCTATTATCCGTCTTCATTGGTTTCTGCAAACCATCTTCTGGTAGCCAACCGAAGATGGTTTGCAGAAACCAATGAAGACGGATAATAGAAGGTATGATAGTTCTATATTTATTGGTAGTGAAAATAACCTTTTAGATTATTTACTTATATTGTTCATGAAATGAAGTTGAATTTAATTTTGTAATATTTTCCAGTTAACATGTCAATATTTTAGAATTAAAAAAAAAAAAAAAAACTCTAGTTCTTCTCTGAGAGCCATATAATATTAACATTTTTCCAATAGAATATAAGCATTAAAAGTGGGTCAGGTAATTTCCCCAAATTCCCCTTGATGAGATTTTCGAAAACTCCCCCCTCCACCCCTGCCTCCTTTTTCCTCCGATGGGGGTGGGATGGGGGGGTTCTAGCGGTTTCCGCCCGGACCGGACGTGCCCCCGCCGGAACGGAACTCGACATCGGAAGTCCCCCCCCCCCAGGCAGTCGTTCGTGCAGCTCCGCCTGCTTCCGGTACCCCACCACAGCCCGAGGTCCGCACGACAGACCAAGCCGAAAGCACACCCCTCCAAATGTAGTCTTTTCAGACACGCAGCCTTTTAACATTTACCCTATTTTTTTTTTCCCCCCATTTTCTTTTCTAATTAAAGGAGAAATTAATGAAAGGAGGTGAAAAGAAAAAAAACTTTTAATTTCCGTCTCTGTTGATAATTAAAATTGTCTTAGTTTATTTTATTGCTTATTGGATATATTTAACGGCACTTTTTTTTATATATATACAGCTTTTAGTAATACATTAAAATTGTATAAAGAACTACCAAGAAAAGTCATTGGTTTCGAATGATGAATGTTTATACTTGAACTTCGAAATTGTAATTAATTTTTTTATCAATATACAAATCAGAGTTTAGTTTCATTGCACTTAACTAAATATTTCATCTGGCCTCTCCTATTACGTTAACAAATGACACGCAATGTCAATGATTGGTAACACCTAAGCTAAGCTATAGACTGGTCGGGAAGCGCTTTTACGCGTATTTACATTAGTTATTTCTTCAAAAGCTAAAAATAAACGCTTCAAAATTTTAATATATATAAATTCATACATATCAGGAAATTTGATTTTATTATCAATATAGAATGAATAGTTGACCGTCAAGTTCTAAGTAGAGAAGATTGTCGTGAATTCGGTCATGGTAGTTAAAGTATTAAATCCTAATTTGTAACCAAAAAAGTTTTTATTTTAGCCAACATTTCGACCTGAATCTCAGGCCTTCATCCTGGCAAGTAGGTTGATGGTGAGAGAGAGAGAGTCCTGCTCAACTGAGTCTGACTGACAGTCATGATTTAGACTCAGTTGAGCACGAGTCTCTCTCTCCCTCTCCATCACCCTATTTGCCCTGAAGAAGTCCTGAAATTCAGGGCGAAATGTTGGCTAAAATAAAAACTTGTTTGGTTACAAATTAAGATTTAATACTTTAACTACCATGACCGAATTCACGACAACCCTCACTCCATTGATTTTATTGTGTTTAATAAATATTAAATATAGTAAGTTATACATTTTATAATGTTCTTCAAAAATAAATTATAAAATGTAGAGATCCTAGAATAGTCCCTTGTAACACTCTTCTCCTCCAGTTGCAATTTTTTCGATTAGATCACTGCTTATTTCACAAACACCATTATAAGCCTTTGAGATTTTTTTACCACTGAAATAGCCTGTCTCTCTTCATTCCTTAGTTATGAAGGACGAGAAGTCTTGTCGATGTCGAAAATGATACTCATTGTAATTTTTTCTTTATGTATGTTCACTACACTTCTTCTTCTTCCTGTTCTTATATATATATAATTTTAAACGGACCATATTTTTAGTTTAGTTTCTACAAATTAGGATCGTTAAAGATCAGTTGAAATTATGCTAAATTTGCTTCGTGGTAGCGAAGTGCTAAATTGAACTCTTCACCTTCCTCGAGTTTTTGAAGACATTATGTACCCCCGTTTTAATTACGCAGCATTGAGGGTCCATAATGATATTTGTATCCACCACTTTAAACCCTTTTTTTTATTTTTTTTTTTGGAGAAGAGGAAGTTAGTAGTTATTTTAATTAATTGGATGAAGGATCTGAGTTTCGTTTTAATGATATTTTAATTAATGAATATTGATCTCTGTGGGAAAATAAATTTCAAAGGCTGATAATGGTGTTCGTGACTTAAGCAGTGATTTAATCTACAAAATTACAACAGGAGGAGAAGAGTGTTACAAGGGACTATTTTAAGACCTCTAAATTGTATAATTTATTTTTTAAGTAAATTTTTGATATAATCAAAATTTCCGTTATAATAATATATTATTATTGTTAAGTCATTGCTATTAATATAATACTTAATTAATTACAATATATTATTCATAATCAAGCAAATAATTTTTAAAATATAGTATATATTCATTTTATCGTGTGTATTTATACAAAAGGTAGAATCATGATTTAATGAACCACTGTTGATTACATTCCCCCTACATACAAATAAAAATAAATTAAATTGTGTGAATGTGTATTGCCAATAATCCATTATATAAGTTGACAGCTGAAAATTATAAATGTTTTATAAAAAATTCTACTTTAACGAATGTAAAAGAGTGGGATTATGCATATATTATATACTATCATTCGTTCTATAACATTATTTATTGTCCATTCTCTTTTCTTGTCCTTTTCAGCGTTTAAGAAAAAAAATCAGTTATTAAACTTTATTATTTTTTTTTTTTTCAGCTGTGATGTTTAATTCCACATTAGTTTTAAACAATTAATACAAGTGAATAGAATAAAAAAATCTAAACTGTCTCAGCCAGGAGTTGATCCTGGATCTCCTGCAAGATTACCGAGAGATACTAGTGCAGGGAATTTAATAACTTATCTGGCTAGTCTCGGTGGTGTAATGGCTAGCATTCTTGCCTGGATAGCAGGAGATCGAGATTCAAGTCCTGGCTGAGACAGTTTAGATTTTTTTTCTATTTCTTTGCATTAATTGTTTTTAGTTATTTTATATCTTCTTAAACAAGACATATATTCATAGTGCAATGAAATCTAGTGAATCTTGTTATGCATTTTGAAACTACCTTTCAGCAAGTTAGGGACATAGGGAGAGGGACTATCTAGAAGAAGCAAAGATACTACAATCACTCTTATTTCTGGGAGTTCATTCCTTGATAGAAGCTCGTCAAGGACGGGATTTGAACCCGCAGCTCCAGGATTTCGAATTCCTGGAATGGATTCAGCAATTGGTGAGTTCACATTGCTGCTTCTTGATTGACAGTGCTCTCAGCTGTGGCTGTTGTGAAACAATTCCTTCGACTTGAGGTACTTAGAGATGCCTATTGAACAGGAAGACACCCAAGAACACTCGAAGAAGAACACTTTACAATTACCTTGACAAGCTATATGTTTTGCTTAGCTGATGTACCACCGAGCAAGGTTGTGTCGTGACGTAACCAAAACTTTAGGAAGTCCTATCATATTGGCCATAGTTCACCGGATGATCGCCTCTCGACCTGGTGGATTCCTGGAGGCGTGATGTAGCTCCTGAAGAACCAAGTGAACTATTCCTTCCAGAAGAACCAAGTGAACTATTCCTGTTTTAACCCTGCTGAGTCCCCACAAGCTGGAGAGGTTAACTCGGGCATAGTTCCTTCAGACATCCTGCATCCCCCGAGGTGCTTAACTATGCTTTATTATATACAACTTTAGTAACATCTCTCCGACTAAGCACATGATTTATTAGTACAAGTCCTAGCGGGTTCCCTGTACTCCACAACACCTATGGACTTCGGTCTAGGTAGATCTATGTTGAGAGGATCTATAATACTCGTTTTAGCCTAAGAGTTGCAAAGACACTTGTTATTTAATCTTACTGCAAGATCCCAGAACCAAATAAAATTGGGATGGGTATCCAGGATTTTGGCTTTTATTATTATTTACTGTTATGAGCTACGGGTGTATAATAATTTAAAGCAAAGATAAATATGAGTTAATTTATTATATCAAATAATTACCTCTACTAATTACAAATAGCAATCGAACCTACTGCCCTTACTAACTGATAAATGAATTGGTAGAAAATATAAATTAGTTAGAGATAATAAACAAATATATAAAAATGAATTAAATGTGCTTATTTACAAAGAGACCTCAAGAAAACTTGAAAACTACTGTCAATTGTCACTTAACCGAAACTGCAGAGGCTACGACTAGCTCGATACTCTGAGGCACGCGATCTGCCACTGAGTAACACTAACTAATTAACTTTTAGGCAGGCTTTGAGTGGACTTTGTATATACAGACTAGGGAAGACTATGGCACTAACTTATTACATGGCCAATGTCCCAAACATCAAGGTGATGACGTAGGAAATATTTACAAACCTCCGAAGATAGAAATTTCGTGGAGTTGGCCGAGTCTCTGAGGAAGGTGTCGGCAAACTTCTAGTGTCCGTGCCAACTTGATGACAACCGAAATACAGAATGACCAACCCCTATTCCAACTTGTGGAAAAAAAACTTGTTTCATCCCCCATCCCCTCCCCCTTCACTCCCTTCCTCCTCCTTCTTCTTCTTCTTCTTCCTTTGGCTGAATTCATCCCTCGACTCCATTCCTAACACTGTGAAAAGCTTTACTATGGACTCTCGATTTGCCCAAACTCCTGCCATTCAGAAGGAACTTTTCCCGGAGCCTTCAGTCATTGGTTGTCGCTGACAGGAAACTCTTTTCTGTGACTTATTTGACACTTGTTAGAACAAGAAAAGGACTGAAACGTATAAAATCTACCGTTCCTATTATTAATATTACAAATATATTTACTGCAAAATAAAGTACGTTACAATTACAATTTCTTTTTTATATGTATAATGAAAGCTTCATTAATTCTCGAATTGATTATGAATCTTTACCGTTACTAATCTTAAATTATTTCTATTAGAGTTTTCTGAAATTTTTATATTTCTTTACCAGCATTTCATCAATTCCTTTTCCCATACATTTGTAATTCTATAATTATGCTTTGTGGTTAATTTTATTTTATCTACATTAAAGCTTTATATTCATTATTGATCTTTTACTGAATACTGTTGCTAAAGCTTTATTCATGATATAATTCTATAACAAAGAATGTATTGTAAACATTGCATTCGATCAATTGTACAGATAATTCTTTTTTATATTTTACCATAGTAATATATTATTACTATATTTCTATAGTAATATAATATTAATATTTTNAATATTAATATATTACTTTATTTCAATATATTACTATAGTCTTTTCTCATAAAACCTATTATAGACAAACATAATTTATCAATATTTGGATTATTATATATTTTAAAAATATTTGCAACAGAGAAATAAGAAAAACTGAAAATATTCAATAAATATTTTATTTGGTTGTGGTATTTTATCCCACGTAAATTTTAAACAATTAATGGGAGGGAATAGATTAAAAAATCTATCTGTCCCAGCCTGGAATCGAACCTGGTTCTCCTGCTATCCGGGCCGGTGTACTTTCCAGTTATACTACCAGGACGCGCTAGTTATCTCATTCAATTCCCTGTACACTAGCAAGAGCCTAACCCACGAGGAAGGCGAGAACTTCGTCTTGTACTCAAGGTAGCTGACATTGTCATAAATTTTGTCGACTCTCGTCATTTACTTTATTTATTTTTTTCGTTATAAATAGACAGATAAATTTTTTATTCTATTCCCTCTCATTAATTGTTTGAAAATATTCAATTTTCTTACTGAAGGGGAATGTTTATTTTTGAATTGTTGGAGGTTGGTTGGCCGTCGAGTATTATTATGCTGGAGAAATTAGTGTGGGTTTCTGCATGAAAAAAATAAAATACTCAAATACCATCGTTGGCAGATATTCCTTTATTAAAAAATACATTTTTTAAATTTGTGTTTTTTTTATCTACCTTGACCGAAGCCCAACTAAAATCATCTAAGAAAACTAAAATACTCTAAAATTGTTTGGTAATTATTTTATTATTGCAGACGTTTCGAGTTATCTCGAATTATCGGTATTGCGAAGTCATCATCAAGGCTGATATCGCAATAATAATTTCATTACCGAACAATCTGGGAGTATTTTATTTTTTTGATCCTGGCCGAAATCCTGACTATTTTTTCTAGTTTATCTTTAAACATAAACATAAATATATGGTGGTATGCTTATAAAATATGTGTTAAACATACAGAGTCTTACTGGTGTAATCAGAAATGTTAAAAATCATTGTAAGACATTTCTATATTTTGACAATAACTCGCCCCTCGCTTTCATGAGTTTTATTTATGGACTGTTCCACTTCTTATCTCTACTTAAGGCATTGCACTTTTGGTGAATTCCCTGAAGATGACTAAAAACGTAAACCAAAACATCGGCGAACACAAATTCTAAGAAAGTTTTTTAATCAGCATTTTGACCGAACCCCAACTATCTCTTCAATCCTATTATTCCACGTTCTTCTCCTTCAAAATTACGGTAAAGCTGATTATTTTCGGTTAGGGGGGGGGGGGCGCTGTGATGTTGCTCTTTTTTACAAAGCCTTTTCGCTTTGTATTTTGATGACTTGATTTACTATTATCATACATTTTTTTTATCTTCGATTACATATTGTCTTAAAGTAATGTGTTTCCTGCTTTATTGATCGTCAGACCAGTAAACTCGCGACGCCTGGTGTAAGATCTCTTGAATTAAATGGTATCCCAGACTTTTCATTAATATAATTAAACTTTGTTCCATACAGCGAACTATGTGAGGATAGTTATGTATCTGTTAATTCCCATTACAACACCTCGGCACAATAATTGTTTTTAGATTGGCCACATAGTAACCAATATCTGGTATATAAATTCAAGAGTTAATGCCACCAATTAATGTATAATCAGAATGCCTATAGGAATCCGTCGTCTTTGGCTGTCGTCCACGTCCTAATGGCAAGCATTTGAGAGTAATTGTTCGCCATTAGGCATGGATACTTTCACAGGAACAGCATGTGTAGGTGAAAATTTTTGTGCCCATTGAGAGACCCAATCGTTTTCTTAAAAAAAAAAAATAAAATACCCTTCTGAAATGTGCTTGGCTCCTATCCGGGAGAGGGAAGAACGAGATGATGTGGAGTTCCCTCTCAAACTTTTGGCTCTGAATCGATCCCGGCAGATGGGGTGGAAGAGCGTAAAGAATGATCCAATAGGGGTTGTTCGTAGCTCTCGAGAATACGGCACCGTCTCAAGGCGGCTGTATTAACGAATCGCATTTATCCCGTCCAACGCCCCAACGATATCCGCCCGTTCCCTTCCCAATAGCCACATCCTTACAGAGCCCTCTAGGGATACCACATCCCTTCCGCCCTTTATCTCCCAGATGGCAGAGATATCTTACACCCTGGCCGCCGGAAAATCCTTAAACCTCACCCTTTACAAGTTACATCTATGGTCATTCATTTTATACGTATATCATAATTAAAAGACACACTACCGAACTTGTTAGGAGTAAAATGTAATTCTCTAACATTGATATTCGATAAAAATTTCAGAAAAGTGTATATAAAGGATAATATTTAAGAGAACATTTTTGAAAGTTGTCGGGTTCAATTATTTTTAAAATATGGGAAACAAATTCGGTATGTACTTGTATGTTTTTAATTTCAACTGTTAGAGTAAATAAATTAGAATAAATGTTTGGTTAATATTGAGTGAAAGTGAGGGTATAAAGTATAAAGACCTTGTAATTAATGTTAAAATTACATTAATTAAATATAGTTAATAAAAATTGTAATTTTGAAGACTTATTTCCTGGAGCATTTTACGAAAATCTATTATTAATGAAGATATTAAGGAATTTTACTGTGAAGTTTGGTGAGAAATGATATTTAGATTTCCACTCCAAGGTGGTTGAAGTGACCCCAAACATTTACCTAGACAATCCAGAGTCATCCTTGTAAAATTAAATTATTCATTTACTCTCCTCTGTATAATTTTTTTTTTATGAAACACGTAAAATCTTCTTAGATTACGCATGCCCGGTATGACGGATTTTTTTTCTCTTACTTTGAAAAATATTAATTTACTACTTCCCATATAGTATAAGTCTAATGCTAACAAAGAGAATATAACATATATTTATGTTATTATAATTATATGCATATGAAGTAAATGGATCACGAAAGGCTCAAACAATTTTGTTTTCTGAGTTGCATAGGAGCTCTCATCTTTTCTCCGTTGATCCTATTTCGTTCTTCTGTCCACTTTTCTCCTGACTTTTTTTTCTGTTCGTTCTATTCCTGGACTTCTCTCCTTTTAGAGGTTCCTGTCCGTTGGGTTTCTGAGTCGCATAAGAGCTCTCATCTTTTCTCCGTGGATCCTACTTCGTTCTTCTGTCCACTTTTCTCCTGTCTTTTTCTTCTGTTCGTTCTCTTCCTGGACTTCTCTCCTTTTAGAGGTTCCTGTCCGTTGGGTTTCTGAGTCGCATAGGAGCTCTCATCTTTTCTCCGTGGATCCTACTTCGTTCTTCTGTCCACCTTTCTCCAGCCTTCTCCTTCTGTTCGTTCTCTTCCTAGACTTATCTTCTTATAGAGGTTCCTGTCCGTTAGGTTTGTCTGGGTTTCCTCCAGGTCTTTCTTCTCCTCTTCCTGTACTCATGGCATATTTCTCACATGTGGGTAAGGATGTTGTGTATTAATGTACTTGCGGGCAGTTCGCGTAAGTGCCCATAAAATTTCAGTTGTCTTTCGTGGATGTCAGTTGTTATGTTGGAGCTGCTATGATTTCTGTCATTTTTCGTTAACTCAGTTTATATCGATCTTCTGATATTCGGAGTTCGAGAATTTTACCCAGGAGCCTTCTTTCTTCCTTAAAAAAATATTTCTTTTCCATTCTTCATTAGTATAATAATAAAATAAATGTTTCATAATAAAATTTAATAAAATAATAATATAATATAAAGTATGAAATGTTTAAATGTTCATGGTTCTTGGTCACCTTTCCTCTTGATTATCAGGGTCTTTCTAGGTATATAAGACATCAGGCTTGATTCATGTATTAAAGTGTATGCTCTTTGCATGACGGGACAAGTAACTTTTATTTAGTATGTGGTGCACTCTATCATGAGCATTCCGAAGTTTTTTTGGCAAATTGACTGGGCAACCTTCTCGCTTTCTATTGGTTCAAGTATTTCTCCAAATTACTTGTAATTGTCACTCGGTTAAATTGTCCGTATGTCGTGTTTAAGTTTTAAGTTGACGAATTATATATTTTTATATAATATNTATTAAATATTATTACTAAATTAAAAAAAATTTTATCTCGTAGAACCAAAATGTAGATGTAAATGGATAATTTATCCAGACATAGCGAACAGAGGAATGAAGAAAAAAGTCAGACCACAAAGACTGGCCATAGACTGTTCGGTTGTCAAAGTCAGTGAAACGCTAAATGGCCGCAGTTATTTTGATAAATATCATCTGTAATATTAATTGCGTAACATATGATTTCATTTCAGCATAGAAATATATTGTATAGATTTTTGTAAAATTGAATGAAGAAATCAGTCGCTAGATGTATAATATAACCACAGGACAATCATTGGAGATGATAATTTAAATAATTAATTATATTTTCAGATTACAATAATTGTGAAAATTCAGTTCGCTTGCATTAGAACATTATCAATACGTTGATAATATTTCAGAACAAGCTAAAACATGTGAGAATAAAACACCTGTTATGGGTGAGAAAGGGCAGAGGAGGCCACGTGGATAACAGCTGTTGGGATATTTGGCGGGAAGATCTTGTGAGATACAGGCAGCGCATTCTACCGCCACCTAAGGGAAGCTGGGGGTGGTTCGTACGGTGCTGCCCCTAACGGGGGGTGGCCGAACCCGCACCAGGGGGTGGTGACCAACTTCCCTCCCCTTCCCACAAGGGCATAAGCCACCTGTCACTCCCTGGATTACCGACTAACCCCCTCCATCCGTCTGCGGCAAGGATTACCCCTGTCGTTAATGCTATTATTTAAATGTGGTGGGGGATATGAAGTTCTTCTGTTTCAGAATTTCCCTCAGTTATCTAGTATAGAAATGGAAAAGATAATAATTATGAATTTTTTGAAATTAAAAAAAAAAATATAAACCAGTATAGATGCAAAATTTAATTTCTATAATTCATTTGCATATATTAATCAGTAATACATAACAAGCATGATATATATTGAATTAAATAGGATGGTTGAGCACCGCTTCTCCTACCCCCACCACTTCCCTCCTGATTGGTCTAAGCTATCCTGACGGATATTAGCTTTTATCTATGCTGTCCTATTGTGTTTGTGAGGCCCTAACTTCCATTGATGATATCCTACTTGATCAATTACGGGAAATGTGCTTATTGTACGCAGCTCTTGCGTATCAGTCTTTCGAGGCATTAGTATTGGGGTTTACACGATACTGAGATTTTAATATAAAAATGAATTTACTAAGATTTCGAAGAATTGGTTTAGTTTACACTACTTCTATGTGATGGATTATTATGTTATTTATTTTGTTACCAATTCTTTAGTAACATATTCTAAGGCAAACGCTTTACAACCTCCTGAAATTTAAGAGAAGTTTCAATTATTCACACTATATACTTCAAATTTATAATTAAATATATCTGCTATCAAATCAATAAAATTCCTTACTCTTAGCGAAGGAGACAACCAAAATGAACACATAAGCATTTATGTATTAATTTTTGTGAATATCATTTTTGGTGTCTTACAGATAGGAATGGAGAAAAGTCGAAGAAGGTTTCAAAAACCTTTCATTGGCACAAACTAAAAAATATAGCTATTTAGAATTCAGAATTAACATATATATTTACAACTAATAATATTTTATTATGAAATATACATAATATGACATACCTTAAGTAATTTATCACAATATAAAACACCAAAATCACACTTATCAAAAATAATTAAATATTGTTAACATTTGAAGTTTATTTGTCATTTTTCACGTTAATATTGAAAAAAAAATCTTTTAGATTAGGTAATGTTCATTTTATTTTTAATTAAATTCTGAGACTCAAGGTTTTCTGCAGAATGGAGTTTTTTCGGTAAAACATTGTACAAAACCACCCTAACAAACTTCATTACTGTTTTGCAAAATGATGTCAAATGTTTATTAATGATTATTGCTATTTTTTAGAGGATTTGAATACATCTTATTTATTTGTTCATGTAGGCTTCGACGGTCGTCAGATGTATTTACCGTTTCTTCTTCCGTGTTGGACCGTGTCAAGTTGTTGATTGTTGCCGAGCTTTCGCACATCATGTGATGCCTTCTTCAGGGCTGAATAGAGAATGAGAATTTTAAAAAAAACAGCTCTCATCTCTATTCAGCCCTGAAGAAGCCATCACATGATGTGCGAAAGCTCAGCAAATAACACCAATTTGACACGATCCAACCCGGAAGAACAAACGGTAAATACATCTTATTTATTGCGCGTAGTTCACTAGAATAAGAAAAAAAAAATTACACATATATATATA
>KZ807261.1:62444-72492 GCA_000696205.2 Oncopeltus fasciatus | reverse complement strand
TATATATATATATATAATGTTATGTATGAATTATGTGGGGAAATTTCATTACCTTTTTACGTATGGTGAGTGTGGGATGAAGTGGTGGTAGGGGAGATATTAAGTCTACTCTTCTGGCCGGCAGAGTGCGCCACCGTCACTTTATGGCCCTACTTAGGGGCTTTACGGCTTCTGTAGGAGTGTGGGTGCCGTCCACACACACCTACACCTAAGTACGTTTGCACACAGACACAGCCGAGCGTACACCCTCAAACCCACAGAACCCACGCATACACAACGTGTTCGGGGTTCTTAGTGCTGGAGTCAGCCGTTGGAAGAGGACTGGTACAAACCCACCCACACCCACACACACACACACACACACAGGGCAGAGAATACGAACATAAGAGGTTTAGACGTCCACAGCTGCTTGTGAGTCCACCTCTCTTGGTGTGTTCGGGAAATAGAGATTATTCTGGCGGTGATAATAAAATGTCTGCCAGGAAATAAAAAGAAAAATTGTTTTATAAATTTTATTTGTACCACTTGCATGGGGAGACTCACAACGGGGAGCCACCCTATTCTTGTTTCCATGACACTCTCCTGGCTATCCACTGCCCAGGCCTGGGGGGCCCTTTAAAAGCTCCCTTTGTCTAGGCGTTTCAAGAAAATAAATAAAATGTATTTGAAATCTTGTACATTAATTACTCAACCACAAGTAAAGTATGCTAATGTAGAAAGATACACACACCCCCCACACACACACCCACACTCACACACACAAACACCCATACCCACAGTCACACAAACACACACATATTATTTATATATTATTATGGCCTTGGTTGGGTATTCCAAGATGGGGTTTTGTTCTAAATATATGTGAACAAACTCAGTTAAAAGTCGTTTCATACATATATACATTTAGAACACACGGTTATATATTTTATCCATTTTTTTTTTGTTATATTATCGATATATAAACATTTTTCTATATTATTTTGTATTTTTCTCTTTCATATTCAGCCCGGAGGAAGGCCTTAAAACGTTGGCTAAAATAAAAACTTTTTTGGTTAAAAATTAGTTTTAATTCTTCAACTACCATGACCGAATTTCCGATAATCCTCTCTTTCTAAAACTTGACGGTCAACAATTTACTCCAAATAAAATACTTTAATTTAAATATTCTAAAGGATTTTAACTTCTCATTCACAATATTTTTTCTCCCCAACTTAAGGCATGTATTGCTCATTTGAACTTATACATAATATTATAAACACATGATTGACTTGTATTTTTTAAAACTATTAAAAAAAGGGGAATATACACTATTTAATAATTAGATGATTCTAGTTGGGGTTCGGTCAAGGTAGAGCCAAAAATAGAATACAAATTTAACGAAAATGAATTTTTAATAAAGGATTATCTGCCAACGTTTCGGCTTACATTGTAAGCCATCTTCAGGGCTGTCTATCATGAAGACGAGAGAAGACGTCCTGTCCCTAAGTTCACATTTCCATGACTGAAAGTCACAGGACGTTTTAGGGACAGGACATCTTCTTTCGTCTTCATGATAGCCCTGAAGATGGCTTACAATGTAAGACGAAACGTTNACCTGGAATTTGTATTTTGTTTATTTTTTATTTTTATTTTTTATCTACCTTGACCGAACCCCAACTAAAATATTATATATAATTGTATAAATAACTATATTATATTTACTTGTTGTTTTTTTTTCATCTGAAGAAGTTGGACATTAGTCAGGAAAAGATAATATACTGATTACGTTAGATGAAAACATTAAGTAAATTATCACAGTGAAGTAGAGCTATGCTAATGATAGTTAACGAGGCCGTAGATCATTGTAGTGTGTTAGCACTCTTGCGGTCTTTCATAACTAATCCTTGTTAGAATTGTCTCTGCTAATGATAATACAAGGGGTATATCACCCTGGTTTTAGTGAAATTCACAAAAATAATATTAATTATTTATCTTTAAAAAAAATAAATTGTGAGATCGAAATAGGAACAAGGCGTCGTTCGTAATTTTCCGTATTTATTTTGTTTCTAAATCATGTATTCGCTTGTAACCAAATTTTACATAAAAGTACTAGGTAACTCACGTAAAGTAGATGAAATGACTTTTATAAAAATGTAAACTGTTTTTAATTAATTATATATTGGAGAATCTAAAACCATCGTCCGTTTAGAATTATATTCAAATATATAATAGATAATTTTGGTTCCCCTAAGCCTCGCACTATGAGTTCATATTATGGCCTGGATAGGCTTTTATCGATAAATAATAGTTTTTTTTTTTTCAGGACCAAGGATGTTTAAAGTCGAGAGGCTTTTCGTGGATTGTCACCCAAAGTGACTAAAAGTCAAGTTTAAAGTAAAAAAAAATCGTTCATTTTTGGTAGGGTAAGAGGATATTCTGAGAAAGTACAAAATTTATAAAGTTAATATTTTCACTGTATTCTCACAAAAATTAACCTCCGCAGTTCTCAAATTTATTTTAAAATCATAAGTGCAGAGAGTTGACAAGGCCAACTCCTCATCTCTAGTGCTCTATTAACTTTGGCCATCTTATATTTTTTAAACAATTAATGAGAGGGAAATTTTGTCCACGCAGCCCGTGCTTGATGAACTTGGTATATTTGCTCAAATGGAGAGTTTTTTTACCGTAGATATTATTATTAGATGATTTCAGTTGGGGTCTGGTAAGGGTCGATCCAAAATGTCAGTCATGGAAATGTGAACTTAGGGACAGGACGCCCACTCTCGTCTTCATGATAGCCCTGAAGATGGCTTACAATGTAAGGCGAAACGTTGGCAGATAATCGTTTATTAAAAATACATTTTTTAAATTTTTATTTTTTTGCATCTACCTTTACCGAACCCCAACTAAAATCATCTAATAATTGGTATATTTGCGAGCTGCAAAGAAGTACTTTTGATGTAATAGTCCGTAAATAGTTAAAGCATAAATAAGTGATTGTCAAATATATATTGACCATATAGTATATACGAATTCGCATATAATATTCAAATAGTTTTATTAACTCATAAATATGAATTTGCGTATTTCCGAGTAGCATATTTATATTCGAGCCTTGACATATGTTGGCTACCTCTTGACTGAATTTGCTTAAAACGAACCAGTAATAAGCTATTAAATAACTGAGACTAATTAAACTCCAGATAGTGCCGGCCATTTTGAATAGATCCTGGAGTCGGCTTCCAGCGAGTGCTCGGTACGTTTCAGAAAATAATTTTACGCCGAGGTAGTGGGAGAACACTTTATGGTCCCCTCAATAAAGTGATATTATTCTACTGGTTAATTACATAATTCCAGTAGATCGAGTCTTATCTTAATTAAACTGGAGGGCTGGAGGGATGGTGGGGTTATTAATCAACCGACCCATAATAGTGCAGCACTAAAAACTGGAGAAATTATAAAATTTATTACCCCTTCTTAGTCACAGTGGAGAAAGAGAGATCCGGAAAGGGGGGGGGGTGGACACAAATCTCAACTTGATAATATTTATACTACCCCTTGAGCTCCTAGATTAAATGGCTCTTAATTTATTAATTAATCTCTTAATTTATTTAATGTTGAATACATTACAGTTTCATTATATTTATTTAGAACCCTCTAATAAAACTTAATTTTTCTTAATTTTATGTAGTAAAACGTTCATGTACTTAATTCATTATTTAATTAGAAAATAAATATTTTAGAAAATAGCTATACTTCCAGTTTTAATCAATTTCTTAATTTGAAAATGTCCTCTGAATTGTGAAATAAACTTGAATCACTTGCGTATTAGAAAGTTGAATTTTCAATTTCTTAAATAATTCTTCCACACCCAGCGCTAAATTTCTTTATACATTTTATGTTGTCACATAAATAGGTATAATTCCTTATTAGTGAAATACAATTTTACCTAATATTGCTGTTAACATTGGAACATATAAAGAAATAACGATATATCTATGTATATATATATACATAGATGTTTATACATACATGGTGTTTCTCACAATTTCTTTACGTTGTGGCTCAAACGCTTCTAATTAGTTCTAATAAGTCATCTACAGAAGCTCTTATTAATGGAATGTGAACATCCACTGTCAAATGTCAATTTTAGTACATCTTTTACTGCCAAAAAAAGAAGAAAAAGAAAAGTAGATTGACAAAGTACAACAGGAACTGCTTTGGACTGATTTGATATTTGCAAGTATGACCTGGGGGTCAATTTGTGGGCAATTGACTAGGAAATTGACGTACATGCTATTTTATACGCATGGATTGTTGATTAGAAAAATTTTTTATTATTGGATTGATTTAATTATTGATTAGACTCAATTTTGAGATGATTTTCGAGTTTAAATGAAATAAACGAGGTGGACTTCAAACATTAAGTGAAAAAGGTAAATAATCTAAAGGGTTATTGTCACTACCAATGAATATAGAATTATCATACCTTCTATTGTCCGTCTTCATTGGTTTCTGCAAACCATCTTCTGTTGGCTGAAGATGTTTTTGCAGAAACCAATGAAGACGGATAATAGAAGGCATTGTAATTAAGTGAAATAAATCATTTATATCATTGTTTTTAAAAAACATCATGGGTGTTTTGAAAACATGGATTCCTAACTGTGATCTACAAAGAGTTTCTCTTCGCAAGGAAAAATTTCTTTCATATATATTTATTTAATTTAAATANTATATACCTACATAGTTTTGATAAATATGTAAAGGCATAATTATAATTTGTAAGAAAAAACCAAAAAAAGTTAATCCTACATTTTAGAAGCTAACCTGAATAGATAGTTGACTGCACAAATGGTTCATATGTAGCTATGCGTGAAAAATTATTGATTTAACTTACAAGAGATTTTATTTGAGCTGAAATATGTCAGACATTTAAATTCCCTAGGCATTAGTCAAAGTTACAAGCTGCGACACATCGGAATTATAAATTTATTTTCTTAGTAACGTCATGCATAACTTGAGCGAAACATTTTATTTAATTTAAATACTTAAATTTATTATTCGGAATGGAGAGGAATGGTATCCTCGAACATTACTTATATGATGCGATGTGGCATGGAAATGGAATTCTTGGGTGTCGCATATTGTTTCTCTTCAAAAACTTTTCTGCTCAAAGGTGCCATCCCCTTCTACCCCGTCTTCCTCAGACACCCCCCACCACCACTCTAACTTCCATCCTCGCTCTCCCCCCCACCCCCTCCCCAAAGGACCGCACCGCTCTACGGTTTACGATATTAAGTAATTTCAAAAGTAAAGCAGCGAAACGAGTTTAAGATAAGACAAGACACCCCCCGCCAACCCCTTCTGCCGTCAGTCTCATAACCTCCAACCCCTTCGTCCTGAGGGTAGAAAACTCTCGGGAACTGTCAGAAGTTTCGACCGGACGTCGGTGTCACTCCTTGTCCCAGGGGATCATAGTCTCTGACTGATGCAATTAAAAACCCGACTGAGGGTAGAATGGCGTTACCAACTTCCCACAGACGTAAAGACTAATTTTATTAATTGCTAAGAGCTTGGAACTTCCAATTCCATGGAATAATTGTTAGTTTCTTCATTGAAATCTGTCGACTCGCGCTATTACCTAGAAGTCCTAAGAATAATTGCTAACGCTCCAAATTATGTATCCAATTCTACCCTCTATCAATATTGTAATATCCAATATCTCATCTCAAACCGTTTTGCAGTCCTCCGCAGTAAACTCCAATTTCATCCCAATCCATATGGCCAAACCCTGTCGTCGGACTCCAATCCTTACTGTCAATGCCGACGACTAAAACGAAGCTGTCTACGCAACCTCATGGGCCTTAATTACAAAATTAATTTGAAAGAGTGGGGTAGATGGAGAGTTTTCCACAAAAAGTGATTTTCATGTGTTATTATTACTATCATTGTTGCTATTATCTATATTTTTCTTTTTTTCCTTGGAGTTACGGTACTGGTCATTCTTTCTCCTATGCTCTTGTAATTCATAGCCAGAAGAACAATGTAGTTAGCAAATTACAAAATTTAACTTATTTTACAGAATTTAATAAATAAATAAATCACATAAAAAAAAAATAAAAAAAAGTATTGTCACTATAAATATCAAATATTTTATTTTTTTCTTCCTTGATCCTAAGAATGAGAAGCAATAAATATGATCAGTTCAAACTATATATGTGTATTTTTCTGAAGGAAATCTAGTGGCTCAAATTTTTAAAATAAAGAACACAAATTTAAATTAATATGTGAAATTTTGGTTTCTTTGAGGGGTGAGGGGCTAGGTGAGCACTATAATAAAAATGATTTCGTTTCATTGAATTAAAAAAAATTATATGGAGTATATAAGTAAGAAATTTAATTCACTTATATTTGATACATACAAAGTTCATTGGAAAAATACGTATTACCAATATTTAAAAATGTAACTACGAAGTTTGAGCAACTCATCTCTTTATAAAAATTGTTCATGTATATCTTAAGTGTCTGTTAACAATATGAATGTTGAATTTCTTGCTAAACAGAAACTATTTCTTTGTTGATAAAAACTAATGAAACATGCTAGTTATTAAGTTATAATGAATGTATTTAGATGAAACTCAAAACAGGTTTATGTATTGATAAAAAACATATTTTAGCATTTATGTACTGAAATTGAGCAATGAAGGGTAGGCTTTTAAATTTAAAACTTTAATTTAACAGTCTAGAACCAAAAATTAGTTTATTATTATAAATTAGTGTTATGTGTTTTAAGAAACTTATTACACTAATCAGTTTACAAATGATGACATTTGTTTGCTAGTATCTCTCATGGCAACCATTTTCAGTTTACTCAAACTCGCTATTGCCATATAAATTTTAGCTTATCGTGAACAATATTGAACATTTATCCATAAGAAACTTTGTGTAATGTAAATTTTCCGTTGCCCGTAAATTTTTTTTTTTTTTGCATTTTCCTGGAAAAATACTTACGTACCAATATGAAGAGTTTTAATTTTCTTTTAGGGGCTCCGGGTAAGCCGTTTGTGAAGCGCTGCGGGTTCAAATACCGCCCCGACCATACTTTATCGAGAAATAAAAGCTTGCCTAGAGTCATGGATGTTAATCACAGGGTGTTTACCTGTAGATGAACCTAATTGGTTGGAAGAGAGGTTAAATTAATGAATGAAAATTCTTCTCAGACGTATAATGACAATTTTGTGAGCCAATAAGAATTTTTTTAAATTTGGTTATCTATTAAAAACAAAGGATTCTTTTTTGTTTATAGCTTGTAATTTTAAGTTTTGTGAGCCGCGTTAATTTGTCAGTTTCTTTTACTATAGTTTCATGCTTTATTTCAAGTGGATTCCACATTGTTGACACCCTACTATTTAGATAAATACTATTTTAGGTGGTATTTAATCCCACGTACATTTTACTAATTTTTAGTGAATGGGAACTGAATGAAAAATGTAACTGTCCCAGCCAGGACTCGAACCTGGATCCCCTGCTATCCGGGCCGGTGCTTTTTCCATTTATGCTACCGAGACAAGTCTTAAAAATTATTAAATTCACCGCACTAGTGTCGAGAGTCTAACCTCCGATGCCGACGAATATATCGTCACATGCTCGGGGGAGCTGACATTGTCAAGTTGTTTAAATGACTCTCTTTATTTACATTTAAATTTTAATTTTATAAATATTATTGTTTTATGGTATTTAATGCATTAATTATTTTTATTGCACTAGTGCGGGGAATTTAATAACTTACCAGCATAGCTTAGCATAATTGGTAAATGCACCGGCCCGGATAGCAGGAGATCCAGGTTCGAGTCCTGGCTGGGACAGTTAGATTTTTATTCTGTTCCCTTGCACTAAAACCTACTATTTAGAGGGTAAATACAGCCTTGTTTAGTGCTCCTAAATCTCCGGAGAGTGAGAAATGAAGAGCCTCGGAAAGACGTTAGGTTGGAAGGGGGGAGGGGATCGGCACATCAAATTTAAAAGCCATGAACCCCCTAAAGCAAAGTCCTCCTCTGAATGGATAGAGCAAATTGATTAACAAGATTATTTCCGAGAGATAATAAGTATCCATTACCCCCACCCCCTGAAGCTCTGGAGGAATGAGATGCGACGGAGAGAGGTGATGCCATCCCCCTCCCCCACTACTTTCTAAGCCGACACCCTGACGGACAGCCGGGCCGAAGAGATTATCGGCAAGTTTCGGCGGCGTACGACGGGATCTCCCCGTAAGGTCGTTAGTTCCCGAGGCTTCCAGAGATCAGATGCCATGAGGAGTCGACGGGCTTGCGCACACCGATACAGGGCGAATGGGGGGGCATTTAAGGGGATCTGCATTAATTTAATTGGGCTTATTCCCACCCCCTCCATTTCGGGGATGAGGGAGAACTCCAATCGTGTTCGTCCCTGCTAAAGCTATTACCTTCAGTAGTTTTAGATAAACTAACTTGAAGAGAATTAGGGAGTTATCCCCAGGCTACTTCATTTAAATTTTCAAATTTATTTATTTTATTAAGTTTCCTCAAGTCAATTGATCTAAGAATATCAGAATTTTTATTTAACGAAATAGAAATAATTATTTTAGCTTATTTTATCATTTTTCCTGCTGGGTAATGTATTTATTAACGTTGGTACCTTGTAAAAAAATAAACCCTTACCCCGCTGGAGATGCTAATAATATTTTCCGTTTGTAACTATATACGTGTCTGTGTGTGCATGTGCACGTGTGTGTTTGTATGTTTATTTGTACTATTAATGCGATACCCTTTAACCTAAATTGAAAAATATAATATAAAAAACTTTTTTTATCAGTACTTGATATTTCAGATAATGCCCACTCTTCTTTGTTTCATTTTTGCTCCATAATAAACCTATTGTTTGAGTTTACATTTAAAAGTGGNAATTTATATAATCTTTATTTATATATTACATTCTGTTAAAAATAAATAAAAACATTTTGTTATTTGATAACAATGTATAATAGAAAATAAATGACATTAATGAAAGTCACATGAGGATAGGAGGTGATCAGTGACACCACTCTCAAAATATATAAAACTTCTTGCAATATATATATATAATACTGTCAAATTTATCTATTGAAAATGTTTAGTTATTAATTTTATGTGCGGCATGAATTACAGATGTGCTGTGAGCTAATTCCAGTCAGACGACACGGTATAGCCATCTGGCCAATACATAACATATATCTATCTTATTCATCTCCTGTTGAATGTAGTGGCAGTATCGTGAGGCGGACACCCCACATTTTTGTGGGGTTATTGTCCTTGTCGCCGGGAAGACCTGTTCAAATTAGCCTACCGACATTTGAGACGTATTCGAAATGCCACCGCCAATTTACATGTGGATATCCACTTGGACTTGGGCCACTTCGCACGTCCTCTCGAGGGCTCTGACTGATTCTTGCAGATGGGCTCCTCGCCAAACGACACAGAAGAATTCGCTGACGAGTTTCGCCTTATCTCCAGCGGCCAGAGATAAATCAATCCCGGAGACAGGACTTCTTCATTGAGGTAATTTCTGGAACTCTGAATCTCTTGCTTTCTGTGGAGAATTGCGATGTGAGCCATTTTGCTTGAGGAAGAAGGAAGAAACATGTGTAGCCAGGATAGCGTCGCTGTAACATACGAAGCAGATTTCCTATGTTACATTAGATATGTACATAAAAGTTAGAATAAATAGCTAATTTCTAGCTATCTCACAACCTAAACTATGCAAAGGTGAGTCACTGACGCTCCAGATTCAACGGGAAAGAATAGTGGTGGAAGCGCTTGATCTTCTTAGTTATATTTTTAAATATCTTCTTTACATTATGTTTTTCGTAAAAATATTTTGGAACAAATTTTTAATTTTTAAATTTTCATCTAGTTAGTTCCATTAACTTTTTCATTTTACTGATTATACTATTAATATTTGTATTTAGTTTTATTTATAGCATTGATTCAAATGAGTACTTTAATTTATTTTATGACGAAGTGTGATAATATATATTATAAATAACACACACACC
>KZ807261.1:0-16789 GCA_000696205.2 Oncopeltus fasciatus | reverse complement strand
AAATTTGTATTTTTTTGGATGTACCTTGACCGAACCCCGACAAAAAAAACACATCTAATAATAATATCTTTGGTCAAAACAACTCCTCATTGTCTTTTTATTTTTAAAATATTACAAAAAAAATGTATGGCTTTCATTGCAAACTCTTAAGAGTATTAATTTTTGGTTGAAAGCGGATGAGAGCATATATTTATTAACTATGCTAATTGAAGTGAAATATTTAGTATCAATAAAATTTGCACAAACACATATATATATGCGTAAATTGTGTTTATTTGTGAATTGTGAATATCTGGAATGTTTTCACACTTAGTTTTAGACCTCGAAGCGAATCAGATTTTTCTTGCCGTGAGCAGAGCTTAATAAAGGGAAGGGGAGACTGGAGGTAGTTGATGAATTATTCATAATTACCGAGACACAGCAGATAAAGACGCGGTTAAGGGGGGTAGCGGTAGGCATTAGGACTGCAGGGGGTGGGTGGCGGAGGGTTCAGCCCAGACTGAGATGGGAAGGCGCTGTAAGTGTTTTGACACTGGCTGACTAACCGGCTCCACCAGAGTATATCTCAATTCCACGGGGTGGGTCCGGGAGAGGAAGTGACGTCACTTTGACTGACGGTGACATGGAAAGTCACTACCTCTTTGGTAGGGGGCTCGGTACGTCCCTCCCCCTCCGGTGTGTGCACAAAGGTCGCAGAGTCCAAGCCATGGGGCGATCTCAGATTGGAGGGGAGCCACTGTCCAAAAGAAGGGGAAAAAAATCAGGGTCTCGTCCAGGCCAAATGTTTGTCTTCTCCTGTGCGTCTGGCGTCTCCCCTAATTGCTGTTTGTTCTGTAAGCTCCGTCTTTGATTGTGTTTGTTTATTCTTACTGTCTTCCAAGTGCCTAAATATAGGCCTCATACTCTGGCTAGAGCAGTACATTCGTTATTGCCGAATAAATGGCAAATATACCACTCTGATATTCCACACGGCAAAATAACTTATTTATTTAACGATAAGCATTTTATATACATCCATGTATAAGAATTAGGCATATAATTCATTATCGAAAAAATTGTAAGTTGATCAGAACTTTCATAATTTCCAGTATTTAATTATAAAAAAGTAAATTTTTAAAAACAATATATAACCTTCTTCTTATAATAGTATATGTTACAAAAAGGTTCGTGGATAACAGATTTAAGTAATTGCATATATTTAATATTATATAATTTTATATTCAAATGTACATTTTATGTACTAAATATAAGGGCTATATACTTTCTATTAATGAAACAGTGTTTTATTAATGATAATAATGTATGATATGTAAATTATTATTAAAAGTGTTTTTCGATTTCTGGAAATAAATATTCTATTCATTGGTCAAATCTAGTACTTTTTCCAACAGGTAGTATTAAGATTTAGATCATTATAAATTTTTGACTAATAATGAAGTTAGGTAGAAATGAAACGAAATTTTCAATAGTAACTTTTGTGGGCAAAAAACAATTGATATTTTTTATATCATTGATATTGATAACACCTTGTTGAATTGAACTCAATAGTGCCTTTTTGGAGTTTCATTAGATTATTTTATCTTAATCGAACCTTAATTGTTTTTAATAGATGATTTTAGATGGAGTTCGGTCAAGGTAGATCCAAAAAAATACAAATTTAACAAAAGATTATCTGCCAACGTTTCAGCGCCATCTTCAGGGCTGCCTATCGTGAAGACGAGAGAGGACGTCCTGTCCTTAAGTTCACGTTTCCATGACTGATCATGGAATAGAGTCATGAAAATGTGAACTTAGGGACAGGACGTCCTCTCTCGTCTTCATGATAGCCCTGAAGATGGCTTACGATGTAAGCCGAAACGTTGGCAGATAATCCTTTAAAAATAAATACACTTTTTTTAAATTTGTATTTTTTTGGATCTACCTTGACCGAACCTCAACTAAAATCATCTAATAATAATATCTACGGTCAAAAAACTCTCCATTTCATCTTAATTGTTTTTGAATAGTAATATTTTTCGCTGTGGAATTAATATATAATCCATTTCAGTTTAATTCATAAATTTTATATTCACACGTTGTAAATAACTAAGTTACTACTTTGACTTATGGTCAACATTGCGCATGCTTAAATTCTTAATTATAAACAAAAATGAAAATCCAAAATAATCGTTATTCATTCTTTCCTTTAACATTCTTATTTATGAATTAGACGGACATGTTGTATCTGCGTATTCTTTAAATATTTCCCATTTTTCATTAAAGGTGGATATGGGATCCACTGAAACTAACACCATTCGAAAGAGCGGTATTTAGGAAGCATGGAAGTTGCAAACGTTTATTGAGTAAATAAATTGGTGCAGCTGCGGGTTTGGAGCACTCCATTTGCACAGGGATGCTCATTGTCAGCCGTAAGGGGTTGCTCTGTCGGACAACACCCCCCCGGGGAGAGCCCCCAACCCCCACCGGGTCAGATTCATGACGTCACTTTGATTTGCAGATCCTGCCGCACTCCCAGTCGGGCGTTCACGAATCGCTGATGAGCACAAAAGGATTAGAGAGAGACGGAGTAGCCCTCGAGAGGACCAGCAGTAATTGGCTCGACAACACACGAGTTCAAATTTCTCTGTGGGGTGGGGGTGAAAACTACTTCAACAGTATGGGTGAAAACAAAGGAGTAAACAGATTTACCAAACTGTAATATATTGTTATTAGATGTTTTTTTTTGTTGGGGTTCGGTCTAGTTAGATCCAAAAAAATATAAATTTTAAAAAATGTAAATTTTAATAATTATCTGTCAACGTTTCGGCTTACAATTGTATGCCATCTTCATGGCTAACATCTAATAAAAACATCTTTGGTTTTTTTATTAATGTTGAACCTCAGTTAAGGAAGAACAAAACCGTACGATGTAAGCCGAGATAGATTAGGAAGGTGTGTATGTAATGCGGGTGCATACTCCATTCGGTCCTTTTGAAACACACCAACTGCTCGGCTTCTACGCATTTTTCACATTCCTGGAGGTAGTCCTTGGATATGCCTAAGCATCTAACTCTGGAGTCCAATATCTCAGCCGTCGAGATGGATTACTCCAGGTGTATGCAGTTACCATGCCTGGACAATACTAACTCGAAATGGAATGGTTTTCCGAGGAATGCAGGTTGCAGGAAGCATAGCCAAGAGAAAGTTATAATTGTCATGTGTATTTAAGAAATGGATCAGAGCTGATTAAAAAAAATAAAAATTCATAAAGTGAGAATAAATATAACGCGGGCTTGAAAAATTAATTATAAGATTGTTTATAAACAGTTTCTTCTTCCAAAGAAGAAAAAAATCACGGTCCAACCCGGAAGTAGAAATTGTATATACATCTGACGACCGTGGAAGCCTACGTGAACATAAGATTGTTTGTCATAATGAAGGAGAGCCAATGGCAGTTCGCAATCTGAGTGATTGGAAGAATTGGAGGGGCGGGGGGGGGGGCAGAAGGGTACTCCCTTATAACGGGGGTTGTATTATGACCAATGGAAAATGTCTCTTTGGACTATGGTGGACTAGACAAAATATAAATATAAATATTGTGGAAAATATTAGCCCACATTTCAATAAATGGTGAAAAAAGCTCAGTCTTATAATATGCAGCATGGCATTATTTTTAATTGTACATTTAACCATCCGTGAAATATTAGAGTAGTATATTGCCAACACAACAGAAACAATTAACTGAAGTGCACATAAAAGTAAACAAATACATTTTGATGGATAAAAAATTTCTTGTGCACAAAGCTAGACAGGAAATAAAAAATACAATGTAGAGCTATAATTTTGAAAGGCACGGCCTTGTGCAATATTAATTCCCTCTTGAGTCCCCACTTCCCCCGGTAGGTAGTAAACCTCAGCGTCATTTTTATTACTTAAAAACTTCCCTTAAAAATAAACTTCATCATTTTTATGTGACAGACGAGAAGGGGTGGGTCGCCGGTGCAACAAATGCAGCTCCCCCTTCTAAGGGATGCTCGCTCCCGGGACAGGAAAGCCCTATTTTTATGGTAATGTCCCTCCGGCTTCACAAAAGGCTGCATGGAGGATCTTCAAAAAGTCTCTTCCAAAATGTAATCCGGATGAAGGAGGAGGAGTGGGGGGAGGTGGGCCCGGAGTGGGGGAGGATTAAGATGAATTGTAGGGCCACAACACCGGGGAGAAAAACAAGCAGGGGGTGGGATAATGGCTACTGGAAAGCTTTGACTGTCGAACATAGCTAACAAGGTTTTTTGGATTTGTAGTCGCGAGCAGGGGTGACTCGGGTGTATTTATTGCAAGCTAGTTGGGGGTGGGATTTTTTTTTATCTTTGATTTTTTTTTTTATATTCTTCCTTTTGAATGATCATTCAGAACTCTTTTTTTTAAATGTCCATTAAGTAGGACTTGCAAAAAAATCAAGCAGATTATCAATTGTAAAATGTTGGCATTAATCAAAGCAAATCAGGAAATTTAGTATAGAAGTCGGAGTAAACAATATGTGTAAAATACATGACCACTGTAACTGGTAAAGTACATTGCTAATACAATGTACTTTACCAGTAATAGTAAAATATATTTGTTAAATACAGTGCTTTAGTCATTTGAAAATATCTTCTTTAACGAGTTTTATTTAAATAGAACATGAACATTAGAAAAATTATTTTTTTCATTTAAGAATAAAACGATCCGCTCAGTCATGAAAATGTGAGAACAGGACGTCCCCTCTCATCTTCATGATAGCCCTGAAGATGGGTTACAATGTTAGCCGAAACGTCGGCAGATAATCCTTTATTAAAAAATACATTTTTTAAATTTGTATTTTTTGGATCTACCTTGACCGAACCCCAACAAAAAAATTTTAAAAAATATATTTTACACCTATTATATTCTATAAACTTTTCAAACGGAGAGTTTATTTACCGTGGAGATAATTAGTAGAGAATAGTTTAAGGTTCAATCAAGTGATCCAAAATAATTACAATTAAAAAAAAAAATATATATTTCTTATTTTCTGCTGGTGTTTCGGTTTACATTGTAAGCCATCTTCAGGGCTATCATGAAGGAGAAATTGGACTTATTGTCACCAGGGACTAATCTGCATGATAGCAGATGAAGATGGCTTACATTGTAAACCTCTCAACTTCATGGCAGCCCTAAAGATGACCTACAATGTAAGCCGAAATTTCGGCAGATTATAAAAAATACACTCTTTCTTTAAATTGTATTTACTTTAAATCGACCTTGACCGAACACCAACAAATTCTCTGCTTATAAACTTTTCCGTTGTCCGCAAATGATAAAGATGATAATGTGATGGTAAATTTGGTCTATCATTAACTACCCCCCACCTTCTTATTTTACTCAAAAATGAATAGTTTTTATTTTTATATTTACATTAAAAGCACTACTATCGAATTTGGTTTATATATTTTAAACATAAGAGGACTTATCCAATAACTTAAATTTAATCTAAATTTCTAAGTAATTTGTATTTCTAAATTTCTTAGAAATTAAGTAATTTCTAAAATTAAGTAATTTTAATCTAAATTTCTAAGATTTGTATTTTTTTTTATATTACATATTTACATTTTACACCTTTTTATGATAATTTTTTTTTTCTAAACGCTGACAATGATGATGATATAAAGTTTTTCTCTAAGCTCTCTCTCCACCCTCGATTTTAGTCATTCCAACTCATTCAATAGTTTGCGAAAAATAGCCTCAATATAAATAGATTTTATTTTTTTTTTAAATTACGNCATAATTAAGATTGAATAGAAATATACACATTTAAATAAATTAATAAATGAAGCTATAATTTGAAAAAGAAAATTATTTATTCTATCTGTCAATTACTTAATTTATTGGAGTAAATGTGATATGTTTCACTTAGACTACGTTAAAATGCATCACTATTTTCATTTTTTTTCCTTTTATTTATCTTCATTATTAATTACTTTCTAGATGTTTTTTTTTTGTTTCTAGCAAAGTGCTAGTTAATATTCACAGTATAAATTAATTTAAAAAATAGATAATTAAATAAATAATAAAAAAATACAGAAAAATAAGAAAGAACTTAGCGTGTACTTCGCTTGATGGAGAAGCTGCCCAATGGCAGAACTCCTAAATCTCTATTTACAATATACTGTTTTTTTTTTTTTTTTTTTTTTTTGTTTTTTCCTCTTCATATTATTTTTTATGAAGTGCTGGTAATGAGAAGGTCACAGGGCCATTTCCAATTCAGGTGATGTGATGGATTATAAGGATGGGTTATACTGGATAGAGTTTGGGCTAAAGTGGAATTTGCGACGTAATAGAGTGCATCAACTATGATTCTTAGGATTTCGGATTGAAAGGACTGTATTCTTTGGATGTTGGATGGTTTAGCAGTTCCCCACAGTTCGACTCTATACGTCTAGATAGGTCTCAGTAACGTCTTATAAATGGTAAGTTTGTTGGTCACAATTAAGGTTGACTTGCGGCTTAGTATCTTGTAAAGTTGTCCAAGTCTCCTACTTAGTTCCTGTCTTTTGATTTTTGTGTATGTGTGTTCCATGTTAGACGGGAGTCAAGATGAAAGCCTAGATACCTGACGCAGTCGGAAGTAGGGATAGGGATGTCATTAAAGTAAATTCTCCCAGATTGTTTCTTCCTTAGTATGAACGTTACATGACAGTATTTCCTTCGTTGACCTTAATACGCCAGCGCTGGCACCAACGCTGTATGTCCATCAGATACCGTTGGTAGAAAGAATTGCTTGGTCATCGGCAAAGGTTGCTAGGAGTGTGTTAGGATGTGTCGGGATATCGGCATGTACAGGGGCCGAGCACACTACCTTGTGGAACTCCCGCCTCCACTTGGCAATAGTCGGAGTAATCTAATCCTTGTCGGTCCCTAAAGGATCGATCGGTTAGGTAGGAGCGAAGGATGCGTGCTTGGGAGGATGGATTTTAATTTGAACAGAAGACCGCGAGTCGATTTTAGGATGGGTTCTAGTGACATGGTGAGGAGTACGGGACTGTGGTCAGAAGAAAGGTCATTTGGTGTGCCGTTAAAGGATTTTCATTTATTAAAGTTTTTTTTTATATAAATTTTATTTATGATTAATCAGATTGGTGAGTAAAATTTTAAGTCATATAACTAGGTGGTTACATAACATAGCTTCCGATTAAACGGTAAAAAAACCTTTTTAAGTATATTTGAGTTACATATTTACATTACTAAAGAAGTCTTTGTCTTATAAAAGGCAATAAGAAAGATTTATAGTGGTGTAAAACTTTTTTTTTATTATTATANTGATTACAATGAAATTAAAATGAATTACATTCAATGTCAATACCGTGAGAAATCTCCACACCATTTCCGTCCAAGTAAAACTATTATAAAATAATTTTAATATATAGACTCTATGAGAAGGATATGCTTTTGTCAGTCACAAAATTGGTGAATTTAAGTTAGAAGTTATTTTGGTGAGCGAATCCTCTTCAGGGCAATATAAACTTGCTCTGATTTTCCTAATTTCCTTTGAGTAATTCCATCTCGCCTTTGATATTCAGAATTCAGAAATTAAAGCTAACTAATCCTGGGTCCTTTCCATTTAGATTTCCTTAAGGAGAGAGAGAGAGCCTAAACGTTTTTCTTAAACTTTCTCTGTTAAGTAGACTGAAACCCCATCCGACCTATTAGTCATCTCAAAAGCTCGTCTCTTGATAAATTGATCAAAGTAGAGGGTATTTTCATTTTATCCCCGGCAAAAGCCGCTTCCTCCACCCTCCATTGATACCCTACCTGGGCCTCTGTTCAATAAAAGGATTAGGCGTGGAGGAGGAGGGTTTCGGGCGGGCCCTACACGATCCTCTGCGAAAAGGGTGTCCTGTTTCAAAAGGGCACACGGCAAGGACCTCCTTCTTCTTCCAGCTAAGGATTTAATCTGCCAGAGTGACCGGCTCCCTTGCGGTTGTCTTGTCACGCGTCACATAATCGCCCGCCGGAGTAATCACTTCCGCCCCTGGAGGAGTTCCCTTCCCGTCATCCGTGAGATCGGGGAATCGGACGGCTCGTTCCCGTGAGGCACAATCGGCGGGGGAAACACTTAGTGGTGTCAGCCAATAGGGAGGGAGAGAGAGAGAGGGGGCTACTTTCCATTGGGGTTATAACTTGATAACCTGTCTTGGAGGGTGAGTAACCTTTCACAAGAGGCAGGAGCCTGGAGCCTCCCTGGAATCCATAAAGTTACTCCCAATCCTTCCAACAATCAAATTCCAGTGATCAAAATAGTTCTTAAGTACCTATACCACAGAATATTTTAATTGTGAAGTACTTCATTTGGCGCCATACGTCATTTTGAACTTTTCTGTAAAAATAATTGTGGATAAATGGCCCAGCAGCTAACTTATTCAATCATATCCTTTTATGATAGACATTTTACATTACTGAAAACAAATAATAAATAATTTTAAATTCAAGATTTCATCAAATAAGAGTCAAATACATTTTTTTTTTTTTTCTTTGTTAGCCTCCCTTGCAACCACTAAGGGTCATTGGAGGGAGGGGCTATCTACAGGTTGCCACTCTATTTTAAACACCCATGGTTCAGGACAACCTTCTATATTATAAATAAAAGATTGACCTGGGCGGGATTTGAACCCGCGGCGTCAGGATTGCGAGACCCGTACGGATCCCCTGAGCTATCCCGGCGCCCCTCAAATACATTTAATTTTATCTTTTCACTGGGTGCTTCAACGCAGTAATGTTGTTAAATCTATTTTTGTTAACGCTCTGTTACATAGTTACATTGAAGTCCAGAAGTCCAAATTTAAAACCCTTAAATAGATTGTCACAATTCAGGGCAAATTTTGAATTGCAAAATTACGGAAAAGAATTTAAAAAAAACATGAACTATAGATATTTCCTAAGTTATTCATTATAGAAAAAATTTTATATATGTGCTAATATGTGCTTTGTATCCTTATGATTAGATTTCAAAAAAATAAAACTAGGGGGAAATGAACTACGGAGGAGGAACTTTATCAGTAAATATTGAATAAAATGATCAATGATTATTTCTGGAATTTGTGGCATCCAAAAGGGAACATCCTCTTATTACTATTAAAAAACAGTAATTTTTTATAAATATTTATTTTGTCAAGAAATCAAAGTATCCAATCTTTGTATACTTTATATCTAGAACGCATGCTAGAAAAAATGGTTTACAATAAAACTTAGAAAATTCGGCAAATACTACTATTTCTAAATTTATAAAACCAAATTTGGTGTTCTTCACACTTCTAATACTTTGATAGCTTCATTCAAAAATAGATTAGAATTTTGTTATACTCGTAAACGAGAAATGGGGGGGGGGGGGTAAAATAGCACCATGAATTGACTAACTCTTAATATTATTATTTTTTCTGATTGGGTAAGGTACCTAAACTAAAATCAATTATTTACAAAGATTAAGTTATTCCAATTAATGAGAGGGAATAGAATAAAAAATCTATCAGACACAGTCAGGACTCGAACCTGGATCTCCTGCTATCCGGGCAAGAATGCTAGCCATTACACCACCGGGACGAGCTAGATAACTTACTAAATTCCCAACACACTAGTGAGAGAGTAATCCACGAGAAAGACGAATACATCGTCTTATGCTCGAAGGAGCTGACATTGTCTAGCTATTTATCGATTCTTGTAATTTACTCTAGAGGGAATAGATTAAAAAATCTATTTGTCCCAGCCAGGATTAAATTCAGGCTCTCGCTAGTGTGATGGGAATTTAATAAGTTATCTAGCTTGCCACGGTGGTGTAGTTGAAGCATAACGGCTCGGAAAGCAGGAGATCCAGGTTCTAATCCTGGCTGGGACAAATAGATTTTTATTCTATTCCCTCTCATTAATTGTTTAAAATTTACGTGGGATAATAAACCACAACTAGATTAATATTTGTAAATTAAGTTATTCCGATTTCTACTCTATAGAAACGGGAGTTCCGCAGGGTTGCTTGCTTGGACAGATTCTGTATTCATATTAAGAGCTAACATGGCTTCTATTCCTGAATCCATAATTTTATTTTTTCTCCCCTAATTTTGCTCATCCCTATCTATTTCAACAGATAGGTAGAATAAAAAAACAATTTCTAGTTGTGCGTATTGCAAGTAGTATTTACTTTCATAGCTGGCGCTTCAGATCTATGAAAGTAAAATTAATTTTGAGTAAGAAGTCAGAATATAGTTTCTACTTCAATAGTATTTCTGTACATAACTTCGATTCAGTGCTATGTTTTCATTTCGAGATTAAATCAATCACTGAACTGAAAGACAAATTTGCAACAAATGTTACATACGTTTTTATACACAATAGGACCTGGAAAATACTAAACTGAACAAAACTATCAATAAAACCTTTTTAAAGACCAATTTGAACCAATGGTATGACAACCTGGGACGCAACGAACCTTCCAAAGTCCTCAGAATGCATTCCTTTTAATTAAAAATTCTTCATACAATATCCACATCATGTTTCAAAAGACACCTTTCATATTAACCATAATGTCAATATTCCAATCACCCCAATTACCTTATTATATTTTCCACTTTCACAACCATTTAGAAATTTCCTCTTTACGTGTGTTTTTATAAATAAAACCGCGATAATCTGCTTTGATTACTATCGTGCTTCAAATTTAAGTGACAATTATGAATAAATAGTCCAAGTGGCTATTGACTTTTGGCGTCCGTAGTTCATTGTTTGCAATAAGAAGGAAACACACACACAAAAAAAAACACATATGAAACAGAAGGACATTATTTGGTGAAGGTTGAGTCACAGCACATTTTGAAATATTTTCTCGCCGAGAATACTGGCTGAATAGAGACATTCGAGGCCTGTAACAGATGTTCGTGCGTGTTATGAATCGCAATTCTCATATTATAAATATTGACTCCCCCCCCCCCCCTTCCAATAAGAAACACGCGCTGTCTCCGTTTCCGTCTTTAGGCCTTTGGATTCCGCGTGTGCTTCCATTTTGCACAGGGTTCGCTCGATGCTATCCGATAGACAGAATTTCATTGATTATATTTCTGCAAAGGGACATGCAACAAATACTGATTATTTTTCTATGTTTCCAATGCAAATTTTTAACATTTTTTAATGCTATAACTAGATTATTTTTTTTTTTTTTTTTTAAATTGCATACAATAAATATTTTATTTTGTTGTGGTTTTTAATCCCACGTAAATTTTTCTAATTTTTAGTGCAAGTGAACAGAATAAAAAATCTAACTGTCCCAGCCAGGACTCGAACCTGGATCTCCTGCAATCCGGGCCGGTGCATTTACCAATTATGCTACCGGGACCAGTCTCATAAATTATTAAATTCCCCGTACTAGTGTCGAAAGTCCAACCTCCGAGGCCGGCGAATATATATATTTATCCCTTGCTGGGACAGTCAGATTTTTTTCTTCTGTTCCCTTTCACTAAAAAACAGTAAATTTTATTATTTCATATCCGAATATAAATTCCCTTTAGATTCCTGACTCGTTCAGTTTTTCTACCAGGGGAAATCTTCCAAGTATGAAGCGAAGGTAGTAGTGACATTCACAGACTGAATTGTTTTTTTATTTGAAAATAATACACAGTTTGTTTATCGCTCTAAGAATAGTTCAGCGATTGGTGTAGCAGTTATGTCGATGGAGGCGCCCCTAGCGGTGGGAGATGTCACTTCCAGCTCCAATGGTTGACACCGAGTCTCGACCTACCTGTTGAACGGAACACATGGAACCTGCATAACTCAACGGAGGCCTCCCAGTTCTTTCTTCGTTTTTCATCCTCCCACCCAGCTCCGAGGAACTGCTACTTCTTCATTTCACTTCACTTCTCCCTTTCACTGTTCTTCTTCTTTCACGCTGATATCCATCAGTGGGGTTTTTGCAGCCATATCCATGATCTCCTGCACTAACCTGTACTAATTGACAGGCTAATTTACTGCAGCCTTTCATGAGTTTTTTTTTTGTTCAGACGATTTAAAATTAACATATTTAACCTTAAGAGCATGTCTTAGTCATTGCAATCCTTGCAGCGGCTCCTAGGACTCTCATTTCCGGTGGATGAATCAGGTTACATACTGAAATATACGAATCGACCAACAATAAACTGCGAAGAATTAAGGACACCACTAAGGGGTGGTCCACATCGAACCGGGAGAACAGAAGAGAAGAAGTCGTACTAACCAGACTTAGAATAGGTCACACCAATCTTACCCACATGCATCTAATCACTAAAGATCAACCGCCAATATGCCCTAAATGTAGCTCTCAAATGAGCGTTCATCATTTCATCGAGGAATGCCCATATTACACTAATTTATTTACATGTAAAAACCTCCCAAGACAACTGTCGGCATCCCTGGCAAACCATGAATCCAGTAGGCAAACTTATGTGCATTTTAAGAGAAACAGGCATAAATGAAAAAATTTAATTCCCCCCCCCCCCAAAAAAAAATCAACATTCTTATTTTGTATTTTACTGTTGTTGCTGTTTGTTATTGTTTTATGTTTTATTGTAGTATTCACTATATAAATCGAAATGTATTATATTGTTGCTATACTAAAATTGTTTATCTATTGTTTCAAATTTAATTGTTAATTTACTTTTTAAGTTGTATAATTTATATTTTTGTTTTTAAAATGGTTTTGTATCTATTTTTGTGTATGTCTGTGTGTTGGTGTATGTACAAATATAACTTATTGCACACCAAGTACTATATAACGTATTGTAAGCAAGCACAAAAAACGCAAAACATTTAAAAGAATGGATAACAGATTTAACCCTAGATAAACCACAACAGTCAGGGCGTAATAACCATGATGTTGATCGCCCTATATCCTGTTCCTAATCCTAATCCTTAAATTGACTTATTTGCTTCTTGTCATTTTTTCTTTATATCACCCTCTCTTCAGACATTTTGCATTAGTAACTTTTACTTCTTGCTGATCACTTTGCATTTATTTCTTCATTTAACCTTCCATCCCTACTAATTATCACTCCTATTTATCAGATTTCAAAGTGACTACTTTCTCTACCGGAAGATCAATTCTATAGTAAAATAAAAATCTCTTTTGTCTCTAGAAATTACCATATGTTGACGCTTACTTTCATTCCACTTTTACAACTGCAAAAGAAGCCAATCAGTCCTGTATTATAGCTTATCTAAAGAGTCTAGAATAATAATTACCAGATCATCTATGAAGGCAAGGATCTTCTCTAACTTTTCAACTACCTTTTTTTCTAAATTAAATGTCCTTATTTTTCTTAAATTCTTTAGTATGCCATTCAAAATTATTATAAACAAGAGTGGGCTGAGGATATCTCCCTGTTTTACAGAATATGAGTTCATGAGGTGTACTGTGTGGACCACAGATGCAACCCACTTTTTCGTACGCTTTAACTTTCAGCAGATTTCATAACGCAGAAATTAAGCTATAAATTTAAATAGAGTCTAAACGCACTCTAGAGTCAGTTATTCTTTAAGAAATCAAACCAACTTTGGTAATTAGCCTTTTTTTGTTTCATACCTACTGTTGGATGATTTCGCATGGCTGAAATCGGTTCAAGGGGGAAAAGGAGGCGGGGCTTAAGAGAGACCAAAATTCAAAATATTAATATCATCCTTTATTTCAGCTTTATGAAAGAAAAAAAAAATGTACAAGACATATTATTTGTAAATATAATTTTATAACATTTACAAAAATACACATATTAGGTATGATATTTTAAAAGTAATTTTGTTACTGTAGAGAACTTCATATGTTTCAAACATTAAAAACCAAATTCAGTATTAGGTTTATTGTTGCAAGACCTTGAAAGTATTTATTTTTTAACGATTAAATGCTAGGGAATAGAATAAAAAATATTACTGTCCTAACCAGGTCTCGAACCTTGATCTCCTGCTATCCGGGCAAGCGCGATTTCCGCTTACTGTAAATAAATAAAAAAAGTATTCATTTTTGGTTTAAATGGATTGAGCTAGAGAAAAATTTTGAGGCAGACTAAAATTTAAATTGTAATCCTTTAATCTTCACCGAAGATAGTAACTACTTGAGCAAACACAAGCATAACTATCTTAAAAAAAAAAAAGGACTTCAGAGGTGTAAAATGTAATTCTGTAACATTTATATTTTATAGTTTTTTTATTTATTTTATTTTAATTAATATTTAATTATTACTACTTAGAGCCATTCTATGAGAAAGACTAATAGAATATATTATCCTTAAAGATGTCATTAAAAAGAGCAGTACCAAGGGATTTCAGAAGATAGAATTACCAGGGTGTCCATGGAAGTTGTAAATACGTTTATTACCAGTTTCTGGAGAACTAATTGAATGTCCGTGAAGTAGAATGGATCCTCCGTGCAATGAGGACATTATCTTTAGTAATTCAGGAGGCAATGTCCATTTATTGTGCCTTCACTAAATGTTAACTGACGGCTTCCTCTAAGCGTCTAAGAGGGAGGCTTGTAGAATAATTCAGACACCCCCCAAAATTGACTTTCGTTATTCGACACTTTATGGGAGGGGTGTGTGGGCCTCCGGGATGGATTCTCGGCTGGAGAGCTACCCTTCGTCTGGGGGTAGTTCCTCTCAGATATTAATAGAAGGCCTGGAGTCCCTGGAGATCCCGAGCAGGGTATCTACCGATATCTCCTGGAGGCCTTTTCCGAGGGCCCATTGTCCATAAGGATTTATTATAGTTTTCTTGCTTAGGGGCTCGCCGACCCTACTTCCGATCACTCCCTTAGCTCTGACCTTGTCTTCTCGAGCAAAAATATGACTCCTCTGACCCCTTGTGGTGACCTCTGAATAGGGTAACAAATAGCAACCCATGTTACTTTTACATACTTCCTTGTAATTGAAACTTTTCTATACGAACAATCATTGAACTAATTAAGGACATATAAAGGGGGGGATGTTTATAGATTTTCACGTCTTTTCTAGACACAAATAGTTCTAGGCAAGCTTTCATTTCCCAATAATAACCTGTACATAGCAGGGCTCGAAATCGTAGCACCAGGGTTGAAAAACCTCATTACTTCTACTTGACTGTTCCGACGCCTCTAATTAAAATTTAATTTAAAAGATGCTATGTGTTAAATAATAAATGTGTTAAATCTATGTCTTCAATCGAACTAAAAATTTTAATTAAAAATTATTTAAAATGGTAGGTAATACTTAAGATTCTTTATACTCAGTAAATTTTATTTTNTGAACACATGTATTCGGCCAAGAAGATGGACAATGTCCGAAAGCGCTCGCCAACAGAAGATGGTTTGCAGAAACCAATGAAGACGGATAATAGAAGGTATGATAATAATACAATTATTTTAAATAATTTTATGAAGTTATTATGTATCCTTTTGAATTACAGCTGTTATAGAAATACTTGTATCGCTTATGGCTGCCGTGTTAACCTGAAGCCATCTCAGGCGCATGAGATGTTGACTTTCCTAACTAACGAGACGGGATTGCTAAGTGAATCAATCTCAAGGGGTATACGATCATAGGTTAAGCGTTGTTATCGTACGCTACATTTGGGGGGGGGGGGGGGGTCGGAGACACAAGTTTCAACCCCCTTCCACCCCTTTGGGAAGCAGTGCAAACTCCGGGATCCTCCCTGACTAGCCCCACACTCTCCCACTCACCCCCACCCCAAGTCCTGCCTGGATTATCTCCCAGTTATTCCCACCCCTCCTTTCCCGAAACTCGGGGACCAACAGCACTATATTACATCGGCCTACGGGAATAACTCCTCTCCGTTCGCAGATTCCCTATCCTGAACTAAATCCGATCAATAGCCAATCAAAATCCTGGATCTCCTGTTCGTAATTTATAAGTTATTAAGTTATATTATAATTTAATAAGTAATATTAAATATCTAATCAGATTTGTCCCGTTAGCATAAGTGAAAAATGCACCGGCCCGGATAGCAGGAGATCCAGGTTCGAGTCCTGGCTGGGACAGTTAGATTTTTTATTCTGTTCCCTTGCACTAAAAATTGTTTTTAATTTAAGCTTTAAGAAAAAAAAGTATGTTTCAGAAAATTAATTTGATATTGAATTAAAAATATTGTTGTTTTGGTTAATAAAAATAGATTTTTAATTAATTGAATAAATTTTATTGGTGGGTTATAATGATTATGGAACTTAAAAAAAAAAAAAAAAAAAAATGAGAAAAAGGTTACATTGATGGTTGTAAGTTTGGATCTTTTTAAATCTGTTTCTCTAAGTAAAGCTAATGATTGTGTTTAATAACTTGTGTGTAAATAACAAAAGTAAATATAATTATTTAATAAAAAAGTGGTAAAAACATTATTATTTATTATTGAAATAACCTAACAGAGCACATCTTATTAGCATAAAAAGTAGTGAATACTTATTTTAGGACGTCACTTTTAATTACAAAACCCCATTTTTGGCTAACCAAAGACTATTATTAATTTAAAATTGGACTTTTAGTTTCAACTTATAAATTATTCATCTGAAATTAAACTTAAACATTTAATTTTACATAAATTTATGAACAAATCCAATCATGCCAATTACGTCAAATGATAGTCTTATAGCTATTTCCTGCTGGCGAAACTTAGTCCTGCACATTATTTTAATAATGGTAAGTAAAAGTTTATGTTATAAATTTATTTGAATAATTTTTGTAAATTATAGGAATTATAAAGAAATGTAGAATTAGAAGCGGTACTATCGGCACCTCTCCACAGAATA